>KZ651386.1:453663-465504 GCA_001010745.2 Gerris buenoi
ATCAAATGAGGTATCGCTTCTTATATTTTTTAGGGTCCTAAATCTAAAATAAATCCTACCGCGGGTTTCCGCAAGCCGAGCGAATTTCCATTGGAAATTTGTAGTTCAATGTTGTGCAGTTTAAACTACTACAATTATACAAATACTACAAATTTCCAATGGGAATTCGCTCGGCTTGCGGAAACCCGCGGTAGGATTTTTTTTTTAATTTCTATAATGTGTTATTATAAATACATAGCGTTGGTTTATTTAAAAGAAACCCACGTGGATTTAATTCAGTTGAACCTTTAATGTTAGTTTGTTTTTTTTTTTAAATTTTTTATAAAAAGAGTTTTTATTATCAAGATCCTAATTTCAACCACAAATTTCATTAACCTATAGAGATGAGATTTACTTTACTCTACAAATTTCACTGGTGGAAAATATTTCGAGTACATTTTTAATCTTTTTGCAGTGAAGTAACTCAAAAAAGATTCCTGATTAAATGATAGTGTCTTTAAACTATTAACAATTTTATTCGGAAGGAAGATTAATGTTTATAACGCTCTATTTAATGACATGGAAGTTATCTGTAAGGTTAAAGCTGCCTTCTAGAGTTATTTAATAGCAGAAATAACATATAACCTAATGTTACGACCTTCAGATAAGAACAGCTTTTAAAACTATTGTGTACAACATTTTCCTTTTAAGAAAGATTTATCCTTATATTATTACAGGTTTGTTTTAATAAAGAATAGTTTTATTTTACCCTAATAATATTGTTACTAATTATTTATTGGGGCATATGTTATAACGTTATGATTATTAACTAATTTTGACAATGATGCTTTAGAACCTAAATTAAAATCTTTAAAAAATCTCGGAGTTACGAGTATGTCGTTTAAGAGAATCCCTTGTCAGTTTAAGCATAATACCTTGATAGCGTCTGTTAACCCTAGATGCAAACCAAGTAGAGTTAATTAATTTCAGAGAAAACCGTGACATTAGACCATCTTACATAAAATAGTCTGTAAGTTTATTACATACCTACATAGGATTGAGATAGTATTTGGTTTATAGTGTTGAGAGTGGGTTACTACTGGCATGACGCCTATAAAGAGTCTTTTTACGGTTACGTTTGTGAGTGTTTTATATCCCAAATCGAGTCATAATTCATAAAAGATGCCCTCGTGAACATGAATAAAATTTGCATCTTTGTATACCTTGTGCGAGCTTACCGTAGGTAATGGAAGCCTTGTGATTGTCCTGTAAAACGATTTTTTTTAATGTCTCCGATTTCAAACATTCCTGGATAAAAATCCGTTTTAGACACTAGGGTACATTTTCGGCCACGTGGTGTCTGATGATCTGTCCTTCTTTTTGTGACCCTCTATATTATAAAAACTACACGTCCGATTTTAATGAAATTTGGATGGTCGGTCATTTATTAACATTATGTTAGTCCAATATTTATTTCAACATTATGGACCTATTGCTGTGCAAAAACTTTTAATTTCAATAGTCTATGTCCTTTTAATTGCCTTTGGAAATTAAACAATTTGGTTTGATTAATACCTATATCTTTAAAGGTACTAATCCTGTTTTGAAGAAATGTTTGTTAATCATGTTTTGAAGAAATTAAGATGGTTTGTCGAAAGTAGCCCACAGATGGTCCTATCAATATCAACCCTTTGCACAAATATGTTTATATTTTATGTGTTACATTTTTGGGTATTGATATAGATAAAAATCTCATTTCACCATTCGTCCAATAATAGGATGCGAGGAAGTTATTCAGTATGACCACGGATAGAGTTGCCTATACGTGTAAATTCAAAAACATCTAAATTTTAATAGAAACTTCACTCTCCTTAAAATCGCCTGCTTGTCCTTATATGTTGTTTCTTAGAATAACTTTTTTTCTAAATGTACCCAAAAATTTTCTAAAATCGTACTAAAGCGAACCGGACCAAATATCGACTAATCAAGAAAAAAGTATTGCTTAAAATAGTAAAAAATCTAATTTAAAAAATATCTCCCCACCCCACCATTTATAAAAAGTCAAATTTGACTGATTCTAATAAATAAGGGGTCGATTTAAACATCTTATTGAGTGCATTAAAAGTTATGGTATTACGTGAAAAAAATGAAGGCTATAAAAGGGGAAATCAATTACGAAAATAAATTCATGTTTGATACTGATAATTCTTCTATTAAAGAAATAAATAAGAATTTCCCTATAAATGATTTCTTATTTTTATCAACAAAAGAAATACTACAACTTTAATGCACTCAATGTGACCTTTAAATCGATTCCTCATGTATCAGAATCAGACAAATTTGAATTCTTATAAATGTTTGTGGAGGAAATTTTTGAAATTTGATTTTCTCAATTTCTTTAAAAAAAAAATATAAAAAAAAATCATTATTTAAAAACAAGCAGGATATTTTATGAAGAAAGACTTTGTTTCTAAAATTGATTTAAAAAATAAAAAATAATAATAATTGCATGTGTAGATTTACTCCATCCGTGGACATACTGTGAATGATCGATTTTTTTTCCTTACTGATAATATAATGGAATTTATATGTAGATCAAGTCCAATCATTAATTTAAAGTGTAATGAACCATAAGTTTTAATTTGATAACTTGTGGAAACGAAGAAGGGGGAGATAAGTTTCAGACAAGAAAATCTTTAGGTATGGGTTATTCTACCGGGAGAAGAAATAGGTCCGATGTTTTCCAGTGTCGGTCCCTAAAGATTATTAATCTTTTTTCGGGAAGCCATTGTTGTAGGCAAGCCAGGGAGATGGAGGAGAAAAAAGGGATAGGGATAAAGAAAGGTTTCGGTTTTAGGAGAAGGGATACTTTTACAAAAAAAAAAGAACATGGAAAGAACACTTATGCAGGAGACGATTTTTCTTCTAAAACAATTTCTTGTTATCCCTTAAAACAAATTTATTCCTGAGAGAAACTTCATTATTTAAGTGAAAGCGTTACCAGTTACCATTTATCATTATTTGTTTTATTCCCTTAATTTTTATGATTCTAGTTATTTAATTTATATTTACTAAATTGTAAGCTATTTATTTAAGGGATGAGCTATAATATCTAATTAACACTTTCTCTAAATTTTAAATTTTTCTCCCTTCTATAATATTAAAATAAGAGAAAAACACGAGAATCATTTAAAAATAAATTGGCCAAGTATGTGCGTACAGCACACATAATGGGTCCGTAAGTAATTTAACAAATAGGAAATACAAGTTTTTAACCAGCCTAATTGGCGCAGCCCTATGAAGATAGTGGCCATTTGAAAGTTTGTTTTAGCTATACTTTTTTCAAATTTTTTTCCTACAACTTTTTTCATACAAATATGCGACATATGAGACTTTATAGTATCAGAGAGAGCATTTTCGTTCGTTTTTAGGGTTTTGTAGATATGTACTTCTCAAAACCCTTATGCCGAGGGTAACCGTTCAAGCGAAAGTGCTGAAATTTAGAACACTGGTGCAACTTTTTGACCCAACCAGAGGAAAAATATACAGAAGTCCATAATTAGATTTGCGCATGCGCAATTAAAAAAAATGTGGTAAACTCAAAAATTTACATTTTTTTAAATTTTTGAGTGGGGTATCAAATGAAAGCTGCTGAAGAGTAGAACACAAATATATATATATGCTTTTTTAAATTTTGCATTCCTTAAAGGGGGAAAAAATCAAAATATACCCAAAAAAAATTCCCCCCCCCCAACCACTATAGATCGGCTGGTGCTAAAATTTCGAAATAATTCATGCTAATACCTTATATTAGGGCGATGATATTTCCGGGAGTTCATCCAAAGTTTTTAAAAATTGCTAATTTTGTGCGCAAAAATTTGGGGTGCGCCCAAAATTTTATTTTTCAAAAATTTTGAGTTGGGTATCAAATGAAAGCTGCTGAAGAGTAGGACACAAATATATATTTGCTTTTTTAAAGTTTGCATTCCTTATTGGTTTATTACTGATAAAAAACATTGCGACCCCCCGGGGAATCGAACCCGGGACTCTTGAGATCGAAGACAAGAAATCATAATTACATAATGGGTATGCTTACTCATCTACAAAACCCTAAAAAGTACTTGGACGCAAGTACTTCTCTGTGATTTTTCTATTTTCCACACTCGACTAAGTAGTTTGTTGGTAATTTAAATCAGTATATAGTTATTAATCTCTACTTGTTATCGTTTTAAACCTAATTTTATTATTGCCTCTAAAAATAATTCATGTATCAGTTTTGCCTCTACTCGGGATTAGGAATGTTGACATGTTAACTTCTATCAATTAATCTATTTATTTTATCAGTTTACTAACATAATATATGTTAATAGGATTATTTTTCTACACTCGTTTATTTATGTTGCTTTGTTTTTTGTCTCCAAATCTTGTGACCAAAATTTTACCCACTTCCCGAGTTATTAAAAAGTTGAAACTTTCACAAATCATATATTTCTGATGATAGTACAGTGATCAGTCATTACATTAAGTTCCTTATGACACGTTCTTGAGCCCGGGTGTGAATCCGGAAAAAACGACCAAAATCACTTTCACAAAAAACCGTCAAGAAATCTACCGATGACGATAACTTGAGTAAAAGATCACCGACTTAGTTTAAATTTGGTACACATGTTCATTTTACCAATGCCCAGGCTGAGTTCGTTGGAAAACGTTATCCGCCCACGCGTTCACGGGCAACACTCGCGTAACGTAAGATTCAAAAAGACGGGAAAAAATGTTATTGGAAGCCTGTTCCTTGGCGTGTTTTGTTTATTTTTGTTGTATGTCAAAATGTCACTTGGTTTTGTAAATACATATAGAAAATATAATCACGGTCGTGTTAAAAGTAAAATTGATCTGTGCTGACGCTTATTTCAATATATTAGGTATATTATTATAACTCTGCGTACTTGCTTAATCCAACAAAAAATTCTAACTTCATCTATTTAATGAGACGAACAACTTCTTTAATTTTTAATTTTTTTTTTTTATTAAAACAAACACCGACACTGTTATGAAGTGATAAAGATCGCTAAATTTATTAAAGTGGACCTAAACGTTTAAAATAAAGTAAACAACGTTTTTACCGATATCTTCCGTTCTAACGTATAACGATTTTAATAAAACTTCTTACCTACATTGTCTAAAGTACAATTGAAACAAGCATGTAAAATTTCAACCGGATACAAGCAGAAGCTTTAGAGTAGGGAAGAGATATATTTTATAATATTTAAATTAATAGGCCGGGTAGGTAGAAAACAGCCCAATTTCAATCCAACATCTTTTAACAAACAATATCTTTAACTATAAACTTATCATGATTAAATTTTCTCTTATATTCAATATATATTTATTATATAGTAAAACGCTTAATTAAATGATAGAAATAACGATTTTTTTTTAATTTTGCCTTTACTCTGCTAGGTACAAACAGTTCGTTACTTTTAATTTTGTCTCTTTTCTAACTCCGCCATGTATAAGTACTTAGCAATGTATAGGTACGTACTTAGCAGTGTGATTTTATAATTTATATTTAATGAAAAATGTAAGGAACTTCGTTCCTACCGGGTGTCGCTCGACACCATACGTATTTTTTTTTTTTTTTTTATTTCCGCTGTGAAAATATATTGACATTTTCAATATTTTATGATCATCATTATTATTATTATTTTTTTTTTTTAACTGCGACAGCTACTTTTTTTTATATATCCCGCCAATCTATGGCTGAAAGGTAGGAGCACCTTTCAGCCGACTACAGCTTGAGCCCTTGGCGCCTTTTTATTTTTTTTAAAATTATTATACATATTTTAATAAATTATTCATAACATTTGGTAAATTTGAATCCTAATAATAGAATAAATTATGTAGAAGGGTATCAGTATAAAAGTCTTTTTTTATCCTTTAGCTACGCTACGTGGTCCTCTTGCGGACTTAAGACAAATTATGTCTACTACTTACTCAAAAAAATAGGGCGTCGCCTAGGGCTCTTTGATTTTGCGTCCTTGGCGGCTATCCAGTTCGTTCCCCACGCTAAGTCTCTGGCGAGATGCCTGAAATTTGGTTCCGAATGAGGAACTTTCATGTTATAACATCTGAACTTTGAAAACTAAATATAAAAACGTATTTCAGAATAGAGACAGTCAAATAACTTTGGCAAATTTTGCTTTGCGGCAAGATACAGAAAGAAATGTTCTACAGTAAAGCTATAGCGTATTTTTTATTGATTAATTATAAGAACCTCAGAAAGAAAGTTTTTAGCTTAATTTAATTCTTGAGAATTAAAGTGAACTATATCTATTGAATCAAATTACAGAATAATTAAAAGTAAATCTCTCTTTCTCTTTATCTATTTTACGTACTAAAGAAATATAGGATATTATCCGCAATCTTTTGTCATCGGTTGTGACATATTTCTATGACTCTCTCGTTACTTCTCCTTTCAACAGTATTGATATGACTTTGAATCAAGCTATTTTTTATATCGGTCTTTTACTCTATACATTATTCTTAGTGAATGCATTGCATTAATGAAATTTATTGAAGAAAGCGTCTTATCCGGCACCTAATATCTTCTTTTAAGATGGTTTTATACTACGCGAGGCACTGTGGATACGCGTCCAAAAACCGACTCCGTAAGCCTCACTGCGAGACTGCTTCGTGCAACATGATCCAGGATGTGGACCACGTTATACTATGCAAGCCTTTTTCAACTAAACGTTACGCGAGGCAGTCTCGTAAAGTGTACCGTAAATTCAGAAGGTTTTCACGCTGGATTTCTAGGTTCAATTTTCGACTGTGGTTAAATAAACACAGTTTCGCTGTTCCCCCAGCATTTTGGAATAAATAGGGAGCTAATTAGGTGGTGTGCGACCGCTGTTCAGGTGCCGCCAAATTGACTCTCTGACTCTCCGATCCCATCATTACATATAGTTGTAGTTTATTGGCAAGCCTATTCCCATCAAAGACTTATTGTATAACGAATTGTGGTACTTTTTAATTTTTGAGTCCTCCCTAAAAGTTTGTAAAATCACCTCTTAACTTTTAGGAAGGGCTCCTAAATAACAAGTTCCCAAATTATTATTTATTTTATTATAGAGAGACAGCTGATCGTAAATCAAGTTCATAGTTAGTTTATAAACGCTGACAGGTCAACATCAATATGACAACACTCTCTCAGACGTTCTTTGTGACTGCTAGCATTGAAAGTCGATATAGTTTTTTATAATTTATGCTCGAGCTTATCATTTTCCAACTATAAGCAGATTTATTAAATTAAATTTTTCGATCATACCAAACGTGGCAAATGTATCAGATTTAGTGTGTACAATACTAAAATAATAAAACCAAAATATTACATTTTTACATTTTAATCTTATTTATATGATATTGAGATATTGAAGAAATAAATGATCTCATGATAAAAAATCATCTCAATATTATTTAGTTTTAAAGATATCTGAGTTTCCTTAAAAGCTGAATGACATCTTCATTTATCACATTTTGATTGATTAAACGGCCTTCTTTAGATATGTTTAATTTTTCTATAACTTTTATAATCCTCTTAACCCACGCCTTTTTTTCACTTTAAAAGAACATTTTTAATATAATAATGATTGTATCATCGTAGTGGTTATGATCAATTAATTTTTGTAATGATTAATTTTTCCACAAAATTAATAAAAATAAAAATTTACTCGACTTTCTATTTTATAAGATGTTTTTGATCTTGATAGCCGACTACAATGCCATTCTTTACACATCTACCGATACAATCTTTAGTGAGTAAAAACATTTCTTTAATAATTCCTTTATCCGTCTCTAACCACCTTTAAGCTATTGTTCTTTTTCTTCCCCTTTTTTCTCTTCCTGTTATTATTCAATATGGTAATTATTTATTTTGTTTTGTCCCTTTTATTCTGTTTTACATTTTTATTATTTTGTTTGCCTTCAAGTAAATTATTATGTGTTATTTTTTTTAGTGTCAAATATCATGCAAAAATCACAAAGTAAGTGTAGACTTGAAACGTTGTTGGTTATTTTCTAGGTACTTAACAACAGAAAAAGCTATAGTTGTGACATAAAATGAAAACATTGCAGTTGTTATATTTAAATGCTTTCGATTTGAATATTTCTGTGAAATAACTTAATCTTCTTATTTTTATATTTATCGCATTGTATTTTATTGTTAAAGGGTTAAAATATCTACCTTTATTTAGCTTTAACTTTTTTTTTCTATTTGATATTGGTTAAAGGAAATAGCCTAGATATTTTTAGTTTTAATTTCAGCGTCATTAGGCTTAGTTGAGCAAGTAATTAAATGGAATTTTTTAAAATTGTTTTTGCTTGTATAAACCCTCTTAATTTTGCCTATTTGAGTCCTTCGCCCGTTCTAGTATCGAGGAAAGGATTAAGAAATCATCTCATCATAACAGCTTTATTAAGACATCATTAGCAAGGGACATCATTAAACTTAAAAGAAAAGAAAAAAAAACTTGAGGAACTATTTTGTAGTAACTGTAGCGAATGTCGATGACCTGATTTTTGATTCAAGTTCAATGCTGCTCAATCCGCTTTCATTCCTTTTATTGCTGACCGAGGTATTTGAAATCCTAGTAAATCTATTATTGTAACTTCGACAAAGCCGTGGTGCAGTGAAGTTTAAGGTACCAATGTCTAACACCCAAGCAAAAATCTGAGTTTAATGTCAAGAACTCTATATGTATGTATATATATGTATATATATATATATATGAAACACATTTTTAAAATTCATTCTTCTTTTGGCCTATAACAACCTTAAGTGCGGTTGATAATGAAAAACGTTAATAAAATTAACGTTATGTTATGCAATACAAGTTGCTTTTCACTTGAACTGATTCTTTAAGGGTAAACATTTCTATTAATTAAAAAAAATATAACAGTTTATAGTCTACTTAAAAACCTGTCTCTCTATAACTTTAGATTTTAGGTAATCCACATAGAAAAATATCTATGAAATAACTTTTTTTTTAATAATGTATCGAAAGTTTGAGTCTTAGAGCCAGGCTTTAGACAAAAAAAAATTATTATATATTCCTAAATCTTGAATTTGTTAAGATTTGGAATTCTTTAAATCCCAGGATTTATCCTTCCTCATAAAGTGTCATGATCATTCTAAGTTGAATTCCAAGTTGCTGATACCATTCTAAATCCTTGCTATTCAAAACTGGATTTGTAGTTGTCTTAATATAAAAATCTCATATATTTTCTATTTAAGAGCAAATGTCATGGAGTACTTGCAATCTCTCTATAGATATCGGTGTTAGATTATAGAACAAATAAATATAAAAACATATATAAAGCAAAGAGATCAGAATATTTACACTTGATATCATTAGATTGAGATGCTATGTCTCACATCTAGTGTTGAGATATGTGAGATACCTGATTAATTTTGACTTTTTAATTTTACTTTCTTCGAGAGTACCTTAAGTTTTTTTAAAGTTTAAATTTTATGTAAACATCTAATAGTAACACTTACTTTCGCGTATTCTTACATTTTTATTTTTTTGATATAACTATAAAGGAAAATAAATACGATTAAAACAAAATATTTCTTATATTTTAAATAATTTGTTTACTAATGTTATTTAGATTATAATTATGTACATTTATATTACATGTATTTTATGTATTCAAATAAAATATATAGTATATAAGAGGAAAAAAAAGTT
This sequence comes from Gerris buenoi, assembly GCA_001010745.2. Classification (NCBI taxonomy): domain Eukaryota; kingdom Metazoa; phylum Arthropoda; class Insecta; order Hemiptera; family Gerridae; genus Gerris; species Gerris buenoi. The sequence continues at coordinate 463,392 of KZ651386.1, forward strand.
AATATTATTACATTTAAAATTGATTCATTAATGCAGTAGCGCACAATAAAAGAAATAATAAAAAAAAAACAATCTGGGTTAGACTCTAAGACTTATACTAACGTAGAGAAGAGAAAAAGCTTGCGTAAAAGGATATGGGCGGGCTGGCGCCAGATTTCACCAGATTGGGAAGCCTTCTCCTACCCTTATTGCTCCATACATTAATTCATTCTTTAGTTTTGTGGTGTAGCATGTGCCCTTTATCATTAAAAATACAATGCAGCGTTATTATTCGTTACTGTTCCACGTTTTTTAAAGACCTATTGCACTGATTTTTTTTTCCTCGATGAATATCTATGTATTTTTTTTTCCTTTTTTTTTATCACACATGAACGTACATGTTGGCTTATTTTTACTGAATGTGTCGTATTGAAGAAAGTAAGCATTGAAACGGCTTTCATATTGTTGGTTTTATTTTTTATTTTTATAAAAACAACTTAGATCGTATAGATTATAGATCAATAACAAACCTATAATCACACTACTTACGGAAAACTAAACTTTACATCTCTATCATTATGCCTGCATATTTTAAGATTATGACAACATTTTCTCGATTTTTTCGCCTCATTGTGTATTTTGCAAGCAAACATACTTAATAATAAAGAAACTGTTCAGTTGTTGCTATTATTTTTATATAAAATTTACTATGACTTATTTATGATAGTTTCTTTTAACTTCGTTATATTTATTAGTTTTGTATTATAGTCAACTAACACATGGTATCGTGATGCGATTTGGATCTATGAAAATAAGCAAGTTTATAAGGAGAGCGTAAGTAATCCTCTTCTAAAGATAATTCAATATCAGTCTTGTATCTAGAAGAGTAAAAAAACAAACTTTTTTTTATATACCTTCGGAGAAGGTGAGGAAAAGTAAAAATAGGTATCCAGAGTACATAATAAGCGAATCCAGAGTACTTTGATAGGCGCATTAATAAATTCACCTATTTGATAATTGGTGAACTAAAATTGACAACGAGACGAATAATAGCCTAAGAGCAAAAATTGAATTATTTATTCCTGACTGATTTCGATAACTTTTAATTGTGTGTATCAATGATGATCAAAATAATTTTGGTCTTTAAAAAAGTCGATGGGTTTATAAACCTTGATAGCTTACTTTTATTTATTATTAACTTAACTAACAAAGTTATTGAATATTTTTTTTATGGATAAATTAACGAATTAAATGAGTTTTGTTTAGATAACATCTTAAATTGAACTTAATGTAAATTATACTAGGCATTAAAGGAAAGTAAAAGTGGAATAAATAAGTGTTAATGGCAAGAAGGTTTGAAAACAGGGTTGAATTAGGTTAGGTGTTAGTTTGGATAGCATGTAGTGGACTAATTGAACACGTTTATTCTACCGGTCAGCGACCTTACAATTAACTGAGTATCTACTGTAAGAGTAAGCTTCAATGTCTAATAACTTTCGTTAAGTTTAGAAAGAGCATCAAGTAAATTATACTGGATACAAGTGGTTGCTAGTAAATATTATGTTAATTCCTAAGTATAAGTTCTTTGCTACTTAACTATTTAGAAGAAACGATGAAACAAATTAAGTCAATTATAAATTATTGTTGAGCATGATTCGTTAAAATTTAATGTAGTTAGTTCATTGATCAGCGAGTTTTTGTTATTGATGGTTACTACAACAACTAGACCTGTAATTTCATTTTACTACAAACTTCTAATTTCATCGTTGTATTCGCTTAAACTAATTGTAGAGCTTAAAAAATATTAATATATAACTTATTTGAATAAAAGTGAAAGAGCATTGAATAAAAAAAAGGCGTGTAATTTATTAGACGAAGGGAGTTTCGTGTGACTAAACACTTAACCCGATAACAGTTAGCGTAAGGATCAGCCTCTAGTTTGGCCAAAGGGATTTATATTCTCGGCTGAAATACCGGGTCAGGGGTTAAGGGAAAAATTGAGTTATTGCAGACGGTAAAAGAGATGAAAATTATTTTGTGTATCTACGGATTAAATATATAATTTAGGGTTTTATGTACGAATTAAAATATAATATGTCTGTAGAGGGGGAGGGGGAGGCCGGGCTGGAGGGGG
>KZ651386.1:479666-497034 GCA_001010745.2 Gerris buenoi
TATATACTTTTTTTTTTAATTTAAATATTTATAAATAAGTTTTGTACTAATATTTTGTAAACCTCGACTTATACAATGAGTCTATAAGTCGAGGGTGAAATTAACTGGTGATTCTTGAAGGGTTGTGAGATATTTTCTAAGTTCACTAATGAAATCCACAAGGGATTGGAACCAGTCTGTATTTTTAATATTTTTAATTATGCTTGAATTTAGGCAAGCTATGAAATTTTAAAATAATTAAACAAATTAAAATAAAAACTCATTGGTATGAGTAATTTTAATTTCGTAATTTTTTATACTTTATTCTGTGGTTTTATGGTTTATTTTATCATATCTAGCAATGACATTAAGAACATATATTTTTAACAAGTGAGATAACATTACTTATTTCCAGTCTATAAACATTTCATGGTCAAAAATAAAAATTAAATGCCATCTGAGTCTTAAAGTCTTTTAAATTAAATGGGCTTGAGAGTCATTACTTTCTTTCATTTCTAAGGTCATAAATTTTAAACAATTTCTGGGTTTCTCTGAGATTTAAAAAAGTTTTTAGTATATTTTCTTGGTGAGTCCAAGCATAGGGTCTGGAGTTAGGTTTATGGAGGGTTAAGATTTTAGCTAGTCGAAAGCCTTGATAACACCTAGGTGTGAAATCAGTCCATCCCTTCGCCCTTCAAGCTTTCCCGAATCTCTTCATCCATCCTCTACCATCTTTCAACCTCAATCCCTTGAAACACTTCACTATCTCACTTCCAACAATATTTTTTTCTCTCTCTTTTTACCTTCATAATTGTAAAATATTTTGAAAGCTTTTCTTTTATATATCTATATATAATTTTTTTTGTAAAAATCTCTCAGCTTAACCCTCCTTGTCAAAATTGTTACATTTTCCATTTGTCTTATAACACATTCCGACGATGTTTTTTCATGGTTTTATTTTTATGATGCTATTTTCTGGCTAGTTTATAATCTGTTTAGTTACATTAAGTTGACTATTCTAGTTAGATAGTCCTAGCCCATTGTTGAGCTAATATTCTTAGAAATATTAGGAACTAAAAAAAGTAATGAACTAAAGAAGTAATGCTTTTTTTTTTTTTTTTCTTGGCACTATTGAAAGAAATCTAAATTTGATAATTAATAGTTGAACTTAATGATTTTTTTTAATAACCTTAGTTATCAGTTATTTTAATATTTCTTAAGCATTGAAATATTAATTGTCTTCATTTATTCTTATTGGATGGGCTGCCTCCGTAGAGGGATGTATCTAGCTACCAAATAAATTTAACAAATATTAAATTCATAATGTTGTTAGTTTGAAATAAATGAACTTTAATTTGAATATAGGCTTATCGGCTTGCATTTTGTTAACGATAATAATTAGTTTTTCTATATTATAGGACTTTTGTTGTAGTCCAATATTTTTGTTGCTGTGGCGTATAGTTTATGATGAATGATCTTTTTCTCTGTTACTATTCTTTCTGACTTAAAAAACCCCATCTGGTGGAAACATTCGTGCAATGCAGTAGGAACGAAATCATTTATTTTTGCGACCCTCCTCAAGCTACTATATATGCGAGGGCGGCGTTTCGTAAGTGTTATTTACGTTGTAAAAAGACCTCGAGTCGAGAGTAAGGGCAAAAGGGTTGTAACGCTTAAAGGTTTGTTTCTATATCCGCAGCTAAGAGGGATTCGGGTTTGGGGGGAAACATCCGGCTTGAAGTATTATTGTAGCAGAAGCATTAAAAGAAACCCCGAGTTTCGAGAGTCCCTTCAAAAGGGTTGGTTCTTCCCTGGCTGTGAGCATTTACAAACCTTGGTGCGGGTGAGAGAGAGGCCCATTTCGTTAATTTGTAAGTGGCGCCTGGTTTGCTATTACTGGCAGACCTAAGTCGACTTGAGAGTGGCCACTTTCAATAACAGGTTTACATTTAGGAGAAAATGAGACGGTGGACATAAGAACACCCTTTATCTTCCTTCTGCCTTAATGACAATTCTGATGACAAATAAGACCCTATCGTAGCAAATGCGACATTCAACCTCAGATATCATCATGCACAAAGCTCAATATTGCTCTAACCTTCTGCTATAATTAAGGAAAAAACTAACTTTTTTCATTCCTGCCACGGTGACATGTTTTCATATAAAAATATATATTTATAGTCATTCAAGTTTAATCTTAATTTTAAGAGAGCAAATTATTATTAAATATAATTTTTAAACATTTTTTTCTGATACATTTATTTGTTAACCATATCATTTGGTAACTACACGACCACTTAAAACATAAACTTGGCGCAGTAATCTTTAGTGTAAATCATGATGGAACTCCAGTTCACCAGATATTCCGGTGTTTGGACCTAGGTTTCATTTGCGTTGCGAGTACGCTAACCACTCTGCTCGACCGGTCTCCAAAAATGGATTTTTATTCGCCAATGATGTAGAGGTTGAGGTCAACTTCTACTAAATTTTTGGATTAGTTGGAGAGGTCAAATGAATAAGCGTCGAGGTTGTTCAGAGCATTATTCAGTAAGATTTCTTTGTAAGAAAAATAATCTTACCGATCATGTATATGTGCAGTAATACCGTAAAGATGAAGCAATTTTTTGACGATGTAGAGTAATTAATATTTTGACAAACTTTAAAATTCTTTAAATTTTACTTTTTAGAAAGCTTTTACATTATTAAAGCTTTTGTTTTAACTTTAAAGTTTCCTTTCTCAAATAATCTTAATTTCCTTAATCTTGATTTGTTTCTACCAACATTTTATCTAGAATTTGCTAAAAAAATATCCAACTCATCGTGTGCCCCACACTATGAGGAAAAACTATATTATGAAATGTTTGGAGCACTTTAATTTCAGCTGTTAACAGAACCTTTTCTTCTCTCATTTATTGGCGTGTCTATGAACATATCAAGCTTGATTTCGTTGTCTCTAGCTTTCAGAATTACTCCAGCAAACTTAAAACTTCTTAAGGTTTTAGTAAAAGTCAGAAACAGAAAATCTCTGAAGTGAAGTTTTCTTTCCTAAAAAGGTTTTTTTTTCTCTTTTCTCGATGTGGTCTCCGCTACTTTTTCCCTTCTTTTACTTTCTAACTTTTAGCGTTAACTAACTTTTAATGTAGTTTTAAGCTGATCTTTAAAGTTTTCATCATGCAGCTTTTTTTATGTTAGTTGGATAACTGTACTTACTAGAAATACATTTTTTCGTTGACAGATTGAAAACTAGAATTCATTTTTACCTCACTAAAAGATAGTCTTGTAATAAACTGTTAAGACTATAAATTTTACTCTATGTTTACCCGTGTGCTTGCTCTATTTTTACATCAAGAAAAAGTATATTATGTCGTTCTAGTTTACCTTATTCCGATTCTTTTAGAAGTTAATATTTGTTTTCCGTTTATTTCCTTCTTTCACGAAAACCTCATTTGTTCTATTATCGTCCCTATTTATTTCCAAAACTTATCCATGGATCTTTTTTTGGTTGTTTAGATTCAGGAACAATTTAAAACTCTGTGATATGATAAGTTATTAAGTTCTAGGTGTTCCGGTGGTAATAGCGTCAGGAACGAAGGCTTATAACATGATGGTCTTAAAGTTCCGCACCCAATAAAGGTTGTACATAATGCTAATCCGGTATTTAAATATATCTTTCTTAGAACATCATCTATTCTCCTGAAGACACTCTTAACACTTAATGAATGAAATACGTGGGGACCTAACTGCCTGGGCCTGACGCCTAAACGCAGACCTCTTAAAAAAACCATCGACTTACTAATAAGACCAACACTGAAGCCTTTTTACAATATATGATAATTATTAAACTTTTTAACGAAAATTTTGTGGAACACCTACTATAAAAATGTATTGAGCAAATATGTATATTATCACTTATTCATACTTTTTTAACCTGTGGTGTTGATAAATACCCAATTTTTTCAACTTCTAACTGAGATTCGATCACGTTTAGGGAACAGTTCTCTTTCATGCAAATTGTGTTATCTGGCGGCCACTAGATTTCTTTTCTCTTTACATAAAGTTTTTATGGCACAGGAACATTAAAGCTTTATTTTAGTCTATGCACGCCCCAAAGCAATCATAGATAAGCGTTTTCCAATGTCCATTTGATTAAACTATATTGCCTGATTTTACTGTTGGTTTGTTCTATTTTTATAGTCTCCATGACACTTTTGAAAAATGTAAACATAGAAAAAGGTGATTGCTCACGCTTACCGATTACATAGTTAACTATGTATTAATTTTTCTGTGTTGTTAGTATTGTTTCAGATATTTAATAAGAAGATTATTTTTTTAATGGAATTAATTTTTTTGTGGAATTACTATACTATCATCTAAAATCTTAGTAAAGTCAAGTTTTCGATGTTGTCGTAGGCATCATTAAATTAAAATCAAAAAAAAAAAAAAAAAAAAAAAAAAAACGAGACATATTTCAGAAGAGTGCTTTTCCTAATGAGGTCATTAAAACAAGAAGCAGAGCAACTTGTATATCTCGCCCATAAAGAATCTTTGTTGAAAAAACATTTTTAATGCTTTTAGGGTTTTCGTAGGTCTAAAATCGTAAATATAATTCCTTTAAATACATCTCGAGTTTTTTTTTTTACTTCTAGAGGCTAGATTTTGTTTCACTCTTTGCAGAACATTATCTATTTGACTAAAAAGTTAGTACTTTAAGTATATTTATGTTATTATATTACTTAATAAAATAATATTAAAGAATTTAAATAGAGATAAAAAATACTATGTCAAAAAACTTCAGAAGATACTAAATTAGACATTTTGTTTTGTTTGAAGCCTTAAATAAGTAATAATTGTTTTGACCTTTTATTACAATAATTTAGAAAAAATCAGCCAGTTCAATTTCATATTCATAATTATTTATTATTTGTTAAAGTCACATAATGCACCATTTCGTGTATTAAACATATTTGTTTTGACTATGCAGCTATTCATTGATATTTAAATCGGTTTACGTGGAAATTAATTGTTATTATATAAATCGGCAGAACAGATTTGGTGAAATCAATCTTTTTTATCGATATTCATAGTTCTTGAGAAGGAATCTCTTAAATTAACAGATATGTACTACAGTTATAAATTAAACAATATTTTTTTTGTTATTTAATTTATTTATTAATAATGGTTTTAAAGATAATTAAAATGTAGAAATTGATATTTTTTTGGATACATACATTGATTATAGCTATCTTCTTTTAAGAAATAAAAAGTAAGAGTGGTATTGTTCAGATCTAATTACAATAAGATAATATAATTATTTTGATCTTTCACACAAAAAGGAATGTGAAATTAGCTGTTTCTATAATGGTTGCAATTGAGTATATAAATTTGGTTTAATAACAATACTGATTAATGTATCACAAATTGTTGTTCCTAATTATAATTATGCATTATTCGCTAAGAGAGGCTGGGGGTCACTGGGTCAGCAAATAGACTTCAATTACCTTAAAATGAGGTATAGTATTGAATTGGTTTCATATAATATAGACTAGAAAGACGTCTTAAATATTCAAAAACCTATCGCAAAACCCAAAATAAAACGAATGAATAGATAGAATATTTTATTGATTTCTTTTTCTTCATTTAAAGGGTCAATTGAAGTTCAAATTTGAATAATAGCGAAAGAGAGAAGTGTTAGAGTGAGAAGTGACAAACCTTTAAAATGAGATTGACTGAGCAATTTAACTCAATATATGTTTATGCAAATGAGGTAGTTTTATCTGCGAATGTCGTGTTTAAATATTGATTTTTTTTTTTTTTTTAACATGACAAATGAATACATTTGTCTTATTTACTTAATTGATCACTCTCTGCTGCCACTTTTATTTTTATTTTTTTAGGAAGGTTATATCGTCAATGCTTTTGGTTTTATGTTTCTCACAAATTAATTAAACTTACCAGATAGGTCTAATAAAAACATTGCTGTCCGACTAAATAACAGGTATACTGAATAATTAATACTTTTTTTTTTTCCTTTTTATTTACTTTATTATTTATTTATTTATTCCTTTCATTTATCTTATAGTACATAAAAATGTATTTATCTTTCTATTATTTTCATTCTATTATCATTCTAGTGGGTTTCTTATTATGTATTCCTTTTTAGGTCTAGTCTAATCATTTTTTACTTGCTATTCTCTCAATTATTGTTACTTTCTTACTTAAATTAATTATAAATAGGCTGGCAATCTATATGACACATAGTTTTATTAGAAGCAGATTGAGTAAGCTCGGAATCAAAATTATGATTAATCTAGAAAACTTTATGTAATGGATGTACAATATGGAGTTTTATTAATCCCTGGAAATTTATCTTCTTTTTAGAGATTAAAATATTTTTACTATTGTACGAACCTTAGATAAAACACAATTCTTTTCTTAAGATTTTCGCCTGCTGATGCTCATAATTTTCAACAAAAAAAAAAAAAATTCTTTTTCCCTCTAATATGGAGCAAAAACGAGAAATCATTTTTCACACCAATATCTATCTACACTTTTTGGAGATAGTCCAAAACATTTCTTGTCTTTTTTTTTTGTTTCGAGTGATAAAGCCGGCATGATTCCAATAGTTTTTCTCTCCCGCGTGTAGGCTTCTCTTGTTCCTTGTTATATTCGCTTCATAAAATTTCCAACTTTTCTTGTTTAATTTCCTGAACATTTTCGTTTTTTATTTTTCACCTTCTGGTTCTTTAGTTTAAAATGCAGATTGATTTCTACCGCTGTAATTTTTTTTTTCTTTTTTAATCTGTGTTAACCAAGTAAGTTAAATGTATAAATTTATTTCAATCCAATTAGGAAACTTAGAAAGAAAAAAAAAAGTATATTCATTATTTGTGCCAATAAAAGCTGTTTTTCGCATAAAACTCGTTTCTTTTAAATAATTTTTATATTATCTTATTGTATGAGAGGGAATACTGCCTTTTACATTGTTTATTAATGACCTTATTTTGTATTCATAAGTTCTAAAGGCGAGAATGTCATAGTGTAGTAAATTAAAATTCTTCTAATGCTTCACTTCGTTTTAATATAAACATTACTATCTCGTATAATGCTTCCTACTTTTTTAAACATTTTTCTTGCTAAATTAATATCTGATAAAAAAGAGTTTGGCTTTTTAATGGATAATTTGTACCTCTATTCTTGTTACCAAGAAAATTACAGAACATTGTGTTTAAGTTAATGATTTTTTTTTATTTTTATACTTCCTAAGTATTAAATGAAACAAGCACTGCTGCAATTTAGTTTTATGCCCTTTCAAATTTGATTAAGAATGAAAGCAAACAATTTTGTCTACAGGGTTTTTGAATTTGCTAATAGGATTAAAGCATACTTTTATACATACGTGTGGTTCTTTTACCTTGGGACCTTGCTTCCAGCACAATTCCAGAGTTTAATAGTTTCTCTGATATTACCTGTCAGTCCATAGCCTGTTAAATCTATTTTTCACCTTTCTCGCCTTCTAAATATTATTTAAATTTTATAAGCCTCTTTCTTAAGGTAAGGAAACATCCATCTAAGTAAAATTACAATTTTTTCTGGATTGGAAGTCCGAATTGGAAAATCTTGATACTTTTTATTTCATACCTTGTAAAAACCAGAAACAGCCCTTACCTTCTTTCCTGTCTGTATGTCGGCGCGTCGCATTAGGTCATACTTTTACTTGGTAGCTAAGTTATACAAGTAGTGTGCGCCCACATGTGGCTGGCCCATGTTAGAAGCTTTGTTTTATTGATAAATATTAAGTAGGAGTTGAGTAATAAACAATTTTAAAAACTACATAATCTTTGTACAAGTAAAAGTACAGCATTTTGTAAAAGTATGTAATATTTACTTGAGCTATTACTACTCTGCCCCATTGAGAGAAGTGGTTAGTTTAATATTTACTTATATTCTTGCTATAATGCATTACATGGCCCCACATCCCAGTTTTTTTTAAGTTGTGTTTTACAAGAAATGTGAATGTATCGTAAAATAGAGGAAATTGAATAAGTAGTTCTTAAGATATGATGGTTCGCAAAAATTACAGATAGACACAATACTATAAATGTAACTTGATTTTTGTAATCATTGATTTCAGTCCAGGACTTTTTGATATCGGAGACATAAAATCATTTCGTTTGTAAAAAAAATAGAAATCACCAGAACGATCTTAATACTTCTGTACCTTAAACAGCTCGAATTAATAAAGACATTTTATGTACATTTATACCCTTGACATGAATGTCAACCCTTCTCTAAATAAAAAAATAATCTTCCCTCCTAATAATTTACACCTTTTTGTTTATAATTATATTTTATATAAATATTAAACTTTGCATAAATTCTTCTGTTATAAATCACAACCCTTCTCTATCTAAATAAACTCTTCGTAGGAATGTTATCCTCCCATTACATTAGGACCTTTAATATATATAGACATCACCTTTACTAATACTTTCACAAATATTAAGCTTTTCATACATTTTAAATGTATAAATACTTTTTATAATATTTTTTTATACATTTATGTATTTTTCATACAAAAAATTACATATTTACTGTTTTTTTTTTTTGTTTTTTTTTTTGTTTTTTTTTAAAGTAAATTTAATTACCGATCGATTTCGACCCCACCATGCCGGTACTTAATTCTAATAATTTTATTTATTTCCAAATATTGCTTGCATATCATTTACAATTTAATTTAAAAATATTGATAAATTACCACTCTTCCCTTTTTTTTAAACAGTCATCCCCGCATGCTTTTCTCATTTCTACGTCGAATCTCTGGCCTGGTCTACTTTATTTCCTAATATTTCCTCTGGGTACCAGTCTATCCATGAACTTAGTCCATCTTATGTCTTTTGTTGTAGCGTGACCAGCCCAATTTTGTTTTCTTTTTAGGACAATATTACCTGTGTCTTCTAAGCCTGTTTGTCGACGGATTCACTCGTTTCTTTTTTTTCTTTATATTGTAATTCTCAGCATGCTTTTCTCCATCTTCCTTCTAGTGACTCACGGCTTTCTTATTTTTCTTCAGAGAGCGTCCACAGGTCTCGGAGGTGTAAGTCATCACTCGGAGGACACACATTGACCAAAGCTTGCTTTTCTCTATTTGGCTTAGGTTGGATTTAAAAAGGTGTTTGTATTTATAGTAAGATCTCCAATCTTCTGCCGATTTCTTCTTCGTCTTTATCTTCGTTTAAAAGTTCTCCTATATATCGTAAATATATATATTTTATCAACTTCATCTATTTATTCATTTTCGACTATCAAGTTTTCATATTCATTCACATTAATTTGGTTTTAATTTTTATTTATAAGTAATTCTATTCGCTCTATTCATCGATTAATTCGTAGATCATAATTTGGGTTTCGGGTAAACGTTATATTCGGCAAATTTTTAATAGGTTAAGCCACTTTCCATTAGTTCCGATGATTTTTCCTTTCCAATCGAGATTCTTGCAAGCCTGCTCCAACACTTTAATAAATAATTGTCCTTAGAGTACATCTCTTTGTCTCATTCCACTCTCCACCTTTATTTTTCTTATGTTGTTATCGACCTGGACTTCCATGCTTGCTTCGTCATAAACATATTTTTATTAAATTTAAACACTGCTCCGCAATTCGATAATATTTTTATAGAGAAGTTGAATTATAGTAATTAGTTACTTATAATTAATTGGTGGTTCGATTAATTGGTTAATTTGTCTTAACAATAAAACTTTGTTCAGTTTATATAATGCTTAACACCTCGTGAAACATTTAAAGTTGTTTAACACTTACCCATAAAATTAAGGTAGCCTTTATCGCTTTCCAATAAAAATCAATGGCCCTAATTTAAACCTAATTTTACTACACATTTTTGACCTAGTAGAAACAGTCTAAGTGCCAACACCGGCTATTAAACTCTTTTAATGTCTTCAATTTAAAGTTATTAACACCGGAGTCAAATCATTGGCTTTATTCCAAACAAATTAGTCTACGAATGCCTAATCGTTATGGAATTGGATCTTGGTTGGAAATATTTTTATTTGACAAATATATTTTTTGTAATGATTTTGTTTTATCAATATACACAGATATTAATTATATTTTAGACTCCAACATATAATTTAAGGTTAATAGTCCAGTCACGAGGGGAAGTCCACCGTGCGTTTGGTGCAGTAAATAATTTTATTTTTTTATGTCTCAGGCATGATTAGGAGACGTCAAATCCAAATTTGCGACCTCTAAATCAGGGCGCATAACTTTTGGTGGGCTAAAAACCACGAATTTTTTGCTCATTTTTCGGTTTTTCGCTTATAACTTGAAAACGGCTGGTTCTGTCAACAAAATAATTTAGTTTAAAATTAAAGAGCACAAAATTTGCAACAATTTTTATATACCATATTTTTTTCCTAAACCCTATGCTTTTCGAAATATGGAGCTTCAAAGATGCAATATTTTTTTGAAAATATAAAAAATAACATCTTTTCTGGGGACGAAAAGGGTCTATTTTAGTTATCTCTCCCCCATACAGTGATTTTTTGGGTATATCTTACCTATAGAAGTACAAATAACCACCACTAACCATAACTACTAACCACTAGTAACCAATACTAACCACCAACAACCAACAATAAACTAAATTTTCGTTCATTTCTTGTTGAGCACAAAATTTGCAACAATTTTTATATTTTACATTTTTTTCTAAAACCTATATTTTCCGAAATATAGAGCTTCAAAGATGCAATTTTTTTTTAATAACTGCAAAACCCAAGTTGTGGAGGTTAGTGGTGGTTATTTGTACTTCTAGGTACTAGGTACCAGGTAGGTTATACCCAAAACATCACTGAGTGGGGGGGATAACTAAAATAGACCCCTTTCGTCCTCAGAAAAGATGTTATTTTTGAAATTTTCAAAAGAATGTTGCATCTTTGAAGCTCTATAATTCGGAAAATATAGATTTTAGAAAAAAAATGTAAAATATAAAAATTGTTGCAAATTTTGTGCTCTGCAAGAAATTATGAACAAAGAACCCTGAAAATTTAGTTTATTGTTGGTTAGTGGTGGTTAGTATTGGTTACTAGTGGTTAGTAGTTATGGTTAGTGGTGGTTATTTGTACTTCTATAGGTAAGATATACCCAAAAAATCACTGTATGGGGGAGGGATAACTAAAATAGACCCTTTTCGTCCCCAGAAAAGATGTTATTTTTTATATTTTCAAAAAAATATTGCATCTTTGAAGCTCCATATTTCGAAAAGCATAGGATTTAGGAAAAAAATATGGTATATAAAAATTTTTGCAAATTTTGTGCTCTTTAATTTTAAACAAAACTATTTTGTTGACAGAACCAGCCGTTTTCCAGTTATAAGCGAAAAACCGAAAAATGAGCAAAAAATTCGTGGTTTTTAGCCCACCAAAAGTTATGCGCCCTGATTTAGAGGTCGCAAATTTGGATTTGACGTCACCTAATCATGCCTGAGGACATAAAAAAATAAAATCATTTACTGCACCAAACGCACGGTGGACCCCCTTTTTGAACCTCTCGTGACTGGACTATAATAATAAAGCGTGAAAAATAAAATAAGGTAGTTTCAGAAGTTTAAAATTGGTGTGATTATATTGATTTGAGATAACAATCATGTCACTTTTTTATTTCTAGCAATCAGCGTTCAAGTTGAGGAAATAGAAACCCCATAATTTTGTTTAAAAAAATAACCATTAGAGGGTGCTCTAGGATCAGTAGAAAATTTCAGGAATATTTTACTGCGTGATAATTTGTATTAATTTTTAGTGCGGTAAAGTTGTCAAAATTTCACTTGATTCCTCAGGAATAAGAGCTTTGAGTGAGGTTATCTTTTCTCTCGTGTCTTGCGTTAGTCTCCGAAATCATATGACTTACCTACTCATTTAATGTCATTTTATAATGCAAGTCTTCTTTATCTTTAATCGGGACTGATGATGTTTTTATAAAAGCCATCATCAGTGATAAACAAACAAATATTATTTTACGTGGAGAGACAGTTTTTTATTATTATTATTATTATTTTGTCGAACTAAAATAGAAAATTAATACTGATGATTACGAGAATCAGTCGACAGCACAAAAAGTCTTGGATTTATTCAAATTTAAAGTTTTTTCAACTCCATTCATACATCGAAGATGGAAATACAATTTTCTTAAACTTTGGTAAATCAGTTACTTGATACTTTTGACTATCCTAGCTAACCTACACTTTTAATGCATACTCGCTATCCACATAGTTGTACAATAGCAAATATTACATTTTATTATTATCAATATAATTGGACTGAGCCAGTCAAATTTTAAATACACAATGTTGGTGATTGTTTGGTGATTAGGTGAATAAAACTTAGCTGGGGTTTGTACATTGGTTTCAGGACAAACATCTTTAAGTTTTAATTAGGCTAAGTTAATATATTTAAAACACTCTGTGGTTTGGAGATTTTTATGTTGGTGTTAAGGCATTTGTTTAAGCGTGCCATCATTAGGCCTTTAACACACTTACTTCTTTAATGTTATTGGATTTGCAAATATGGTTTTAATTAACTGATAAAGTTTAATTTAGCAAATTTCGTTGATGATTTAGAAAGAAGAGAAAGTATTTATTTGACATAAAAATCATAAAAATATGGTATAATTGTTAATGTTAAACTAATATTTAATTTTCATGGGAGTATTTAGTACATAGTTATTAAGTTAATAGGTATTAATTTGGCAGGTAGGGTGATCAATTTTTAATAATTTTATGCAAAATATTAACAAAATTGCATTAAGTTTAATTAAATTAAATAACTAGAAACGAGTAAAATTAAAAGACTCACTTACAGACAAATAAGCGACACTTTTATCAAGATTTAACTACTTCAACTTCAAGCTTTCCCTAACTATAGGTGCTAATTTGCTCCACAAGTTGTCCGTCCTCCCTAATAATAAACTATTATCAAACTTTTATTCCCTATTTATATTATTCAATTAATAGATAACGATTGTTTTTTACAAATTTCACCTCAAAGTTGTTAGAAGACGCAATTTTTTTTTTCTCATTATTGAGACGTGTCATCTTAGAAGAATAATTTATCGGAATGAAACTTGTTGATACTGAATTGTGTCAGATGAATTTGTCACACTTTGTTACTTTTCTTTATAAACTAATAAAATACTGTATGGTAATGATAGAATATTAGTGAAATGCAAAAAAAAAAAAAAAAAAAAAATCCTGCCGCGAATTTAAGGGGCTTTTGGTCTGATAAATATTCCCCTTACCACTTTCTCTAAAAAATATAAAATATAAACCAGGAAATTAAAAACAATATTTAGTGAAATAATCAATGTGATCATTAGTGTGAAACAATTTCTATTCACTTTATTCAAGGTTGAGGCTTTAGATTTAGGATTTTAAGCCTGTTGGACTCGCTGGATCTTCCTTATATGTTTTAACATATTTTGCATGTTCGTTTTTTACTTGAGTTCCCTAATTAGTGTGATTAGAAGAACTCTAAGATAAGAATCTCTATCATATCCACTTATATTATCACCCTCTTTGCAAAGTTTAAGTTCAGCTATCAATATATAAGATAGAAATATCAGATATCAAAGACAATAGCAAACTACCATTTTCTTCAGTACCCAAAAAGTTAAAGCGTTTCGAGCGGTTTATAAACATGCACATTTTGTGAATTAGGTAGACATTATACACGAATTATACGCCCACAACTTTCTCAACATGATTTTCCTTAAATGTCACTTACTTCACGGATAATTCAACCCCTTAGCTTTGAGTGAAGACTAGAGAAATTGATCCCATTCAGCGACTATCTAGATTAAATCTCATACTAGACAGGAAAATGTCAAGAAAACTCCATGCAATAAAAACTAGACTATTTTATTAGTTTTTCATTTATTGTATGTTGTGCATACTGAGCCACCTAATGCATGAAAAACTATTAGGATTATTATAAAATTAGTAAGCCGTACCTTGGTAGTTTTAAATTCTTTTCAGGTCTATAGTAGTCAGAATTTTTATGAAATTAGTGAATTAGTCCTTGTAGTTTTAAATTATTGAGTAGTAATAATTATATTATAAAATAACTACGTCTAGGATCATAAATACTTTTGCGGTATACTTATTTCCTTATAAAATGTTTACCATGTCAAAATAACTTTTTTCTTCCTCATATAAAAAGAAAGATAAACGAGATATATATTCATTCACTAACCTGATTCATCACCTTTTTTTTTAATTAAAATGACTACAAAGTGTTAAGATTATTTTCATCCGAGATCTTATGGAATTACCGCATGCCAAAAATATGCTTTAATAAAAATAATAGTGATAGTATATCTCTATTATAATAACCTGCATTTTGTCACTATTATTATTATTTTATAAAAACATTTTGCTTCCAAGCTTACCGAAGGTAACGGAAGCTATGTGATCGTTCTGTAGAACGAAAGATTTTTAGGTCTCCCATTTCAAAAATTCCAAGACAGTAATCCGTTTCAGACATCAGAGGTCATTTTTGGTTCCGTGTCTGTCTGTCGGTCTGTTGGTCTGTCGATCAATTTTTGCGAACCGCCATATCTTAGAAACTACACGTCCAATTTTAATGAAATTTGGGTGGTAGGTCATGATTAGCCTATTGTTGGTCCCACATACGCACAAACATACATTTATTTACGCCTATAGCTTCAAAAGTACTTATTAGATTTGAATGCAATTTTTATAGTTTATCGAAAGTAACCCGCAAATAGCTCCAGGTTAATTTGAACCGTCAGCGCTCTTTAACGTTTAATTAATTGATACTTTAATTCGTGTAAATAATCAATACAATTTTGACCGATTAAAAAAAAAAAAAAAAAAAAAAAACGGGGGATACAAACGAATTATAAACAGTAATGGCTTGCAAAAGCATAAATTCAATAAAGTACGTAGGTAGGATGTGAGGAAGCTATGTGCCACACCAATTGGTCTATTTTAGCATGCAGTAATTCTAAATACCTTAAGATCTTGGATAAAAATAATCTTAACACATTGTAGTCATTTTAATTTTAAAAATAAACTAATTTCAAATAATAATAGTTTTTATTGTTTGTACCTAACCTCATTTTTTACTTTTAGTCATCTGCATGATTGTTAGGCATTGATTTTGTTATTTCCCTCATCCTTGCTTTTGATTTATTTTAATTTCGTGTTCGTCAACAATTGTTTCTATTGTTAATTTGTTTCACTTTCGCTTTCTGGCATGTGCTTTCGTTAAAAGAAAAAGAAAAGAAAAAACAATCTTGGTGATAGCCCGACAATACGATGATGTAAAATAAAGGCAGGGTTGGATAGCGTGTATTAATTTTGATAGACGGAGAGAAAGGCCTAGAGAACAGGAGAGGAATGTGACGTAAGGTACTATTATTTACTAACTCAGACTACCTTTTAAAAAGTAGAAAAAAAAATCCTTTTTATCATCTTCCAAACATTTGTCTCTCATTCTTCATTTAATTTAAAAAATAAATAAATGTTTTGTCTCGAAATTTTGGGCGTATATTTTTTTATTGCTTTAAAATGGTAACCATTTTATAACTCGATTTGATTAAAATATTATACCTTTATGTTTTATAATCTTCCCCTTCTTATTATAACATATATATTTAAAATTAACACGACGGTTGTATAGGATCAGAAATAGTATCCCGAGGTGTTTTGGTGGAGGGGAGAATTTTATAGTATGTTTGTGAAGGGGGTATTTCTATAAGACAGACAGATCTGTGCTTCGGGTACAGAGGGGTCTCATAGTTTATATTTACTCTTTTTTCATTGTCAAGAAGTGCTAATGTTCGAAATTTTACCTTAATCTCGCGATCTGTCATCGACTTGAGACGTCATATGAGTATCATGTACTCGCTTATATCGTATCATGTTGATGCGATCAGGCAAGGAAATCCGTAGGTTTTGTTTATTACTATTCTTTACTTTTTAATACCTACACATTTCTCTATAATATGAACTCTTTATAATATGTATATACATATATACTTTATTTGTCATTTAAGTTATATACATCCAATTTGATTAATGTGCATGTTATATACATATTACATAACTATGAATTCTACTTGAAAAAAATACTCTAATGTTATTAACAAATATTATTATTATTGTTATTATTATTATTTTTATTTTTTTTAAGGTTTTGTCCAGAATATTTAAAAATGTCCCTAAACCTTAATTATATTAAGCTACTCTCGTATATTAGATTAAGCTAGGATGAATTCTTTCCCTAACACTAATAGTTCAAAAGATAAAAAGTAATTCTCAAAATTTAGAACTTTATGGCTTTTATTTATCAAAAATCTCGTTTTAATACTCATTGCAGTGGTTACTAAATGCAAATGGTTATTTTTTATCATTAATAAATTAATTATTATGTAGTTTTATACCTTTTTTAATAAATTAATAGATTGACTAATAGAGTTAGTAAAAATTTCACAGCTCAATCAATATCTATCATCTAGACATTTTATTAACATATTTATCCGCATAATTATATTTCTTTTTTTTTACACAAAATACTCAAATCAAGTATACATTTTAATTTTAATAATATCAAAATTGTTTCCTTTTTACTTCTTCCTTAACCATTTATCTAATTATTCTGTTTGCATGTTGGCCAGTTGCATGGGTATTTACAGGGGTTGACTTTTAATAAAGTAATAAAGATGACAGTTATAATTCTCTTTGTATTAGGGTATTTTTTTATTTATTATTATTCTTTTTTTTCTCAATAATATCAATCATTTTGTTGATGGATTATTATTTTATTATGGCACTTATTTAGATGATTACTCCCTTTATAAAAACAACAGAGGGGAGTAACTATCTAAAGAAGGTGTAAGGAATCTTCTTCTTTAGACTGTTACTCCCCTTATAAAAACTAAAGCGAGATATTCCTTTGTCCCAAAGTACATTGGACTTATCATCCCTTTGAAATAATAGTTATTTTGTCAAAGTCATTTATACCCTAAAAAGAAACAGGGAGTAACAATCTAAAGAAGTACCTTTATTATTTTTTTATATATTTAGTTTCATGAAGGTAGCTTGCTTTAATGCTTTGGTATCTGATGGAATCTGCGTTAATGATTTGAAGTCGACGTTTCACTTTCACACTGAAAGCATCTTGAAGTTTACTTGAAGCAACATTTTCTCTTTTAACCTCCAAAAACCACTTAGTTTAGAAATGTTGGGTCTTTTCTGTTAATCCCCCCCCCCCCCACGCTTTCCGGGCGCTTTTTCGCGTATACAAGGTTGCACCCTTTAACTTTTATGGGTCATTCCGATATTCCACAACTGTCTAGT
>KZ651386.1:504301-530952 GCA_001010745.2 Gerris buenoi
AATTTGTGATTTGAGGTCGTTAGGAAATGTCTTTAAATATTTATTGGTAATAATACTAAGTTTACTTATATATGTAGGATATACGTGCAATCCCAAATCACAAATTTAAACGTTAAGTGGTATTTTTAGCGTAGCAATCATCTTTGATATCTAAGAAACTCTTTGTACAGAATATCTTCTATGGGTTTTACAAGAACAAAAATCGATATAATTTAGTTATTTCGATATCTCACTAGGTTACACTAAAGGATCCTATGTATTGATCACTTATCTCGGTTAAGGTTATCTTTTAGCGTTTCGTGATAACGAGACACGATGTCGACCCTATACCTTCCTAGTTCCATTGGAAAGATGGTTTTTCCAATGTAGAATTGGGTGAAAGAAAGTTTTTTTGTAAAGAACAGAAAAATAAACACTATTGTAAGAAATTTTCCAACTAAACTACTTTTTCTTTTACTTGAAATCTAACAGAAAATAGAAAATTTTCTTTTGCATGCGATATTGTTCTTTCTAAAGAAGAAGTAAATGAACCACAAATCTCTAGTTTTTTTACAAAGTTACAACTTAAAATGATGTAGACAGGCTAAAAGATATAATTAAGTATTTTTTATACAAAACTTTTATTTGATACGTCATTTACTAATGCCCTTAAAAAATAGTATCTTTAAATAAATAAAATAACTTAAAATTACTACCTTAATATTACTTTTATTAGGGCCATCTTTTTATTTCGTAATAAATTATATAGTAATTTTTATAACTTTTAAAAAATGCCCAACTTTTTTTAAACATGGCAGTCTCGATAAGATAAAAATGAGTTAAATATAGTACATTTTTAGTAATGGATGGATCACGAACATTATACGTTTTTCCTTTTTACATTTTTTTTCTTAACAAGAGACATGCAAATAATTCTTACCTGCTCTAAAATTATTAATAAATGGTCTATGTCCGTGTTGGTTCAGTTGTTTGGTTGCCCAAATTTTTTAAACGTGCTTTAATTATATTTTATTAACTTATATACATTTTTTTTTTTTCAAGTTTTCCTCTCTTTGCCATAAATCCTTAAGTGACAAAGTTTGGTTTAACTTAGGTAGAATTAAAACTTTAATTTTATTTTACGAAAAATATAGTGTATAAAGCCTAGTCCTCACAAATAAACATTTGTCGACAACAACGGAATCCTTTTGTATAAAATTTGTTCAAAACACGTTTGAAAACATTTTAGCTAATGTTTGCGTGTTTTGTTGTTTCCTATATCATGAAGAGGAACTATTTAAACACACTTCAGAGAACTTTCTCAAACCATCTAGTGTAGACTTGTTTTCGGACCAGTGTTTTTAGTTTGATTTGGTCTGTGGAGCGATTAAATTATCTGTTTGAAAGATATTTGAATGAGTTTTATCATGTGAAATCAACAAACAACACTTTCCTTAATTGAAAATTTGCTGTAATCCGTGTCTTTGGGATGCGAAATGTGTGGCTGTGGCTACAGATGTTAGATGAAAATAAGACGAAGCACATGAATTGGCAAACATTTTTAAGTGTATGCAGTAAATATTGATAAGCAAAAACCAAGCATTAATCTTAAGCCTTAAAACTTATATATTTTTTTTTTAAACGTCAAAATATTTGGCTCTTACACATTCCAGTACTTTTGGCTGAACGTCATGTTTAAAGCCGCTAAATGTTTTTTAGTATAGACTCGCTTTCTAAAAACATTTGTCGTGGACAAATGTTCGAAACAAATATTTTAAACAGTTTATGTGAACGAATATTATATTAAATTTAAGAGAACATGAATAGTTTTGATGAACTACAAATTTATGAACAACAATAGTTTTTGAGTTATATCTATTTTAAGGGAAATTCAAAATATACAGTTGAGTTTTTGAGGTACATGTTTTAATACAGTCTTGGTTAGAATAAAATATTCCAGGTAGAGAAAAGGAGCTTTGAAGTTTACAGTTTTTTTCTTCTTCGTTTGTTCAGCCTTAACCGCTAAACTGATTTTGGTGGTTTATGCTGGTTTTGTAGCTTGGTAAGATACTTGGTATAACAAGTTTAATCCTGCAGGAGTTTTATACTATTACATTCTATTGTTCTGCTTAAAATTTGCATTTCAACTGTAATATTTTCTTATTTTAAGGAAAATTACTTCACAGATTTTTTCCTTAATGCCTTGATTTTTAAAACTTACTTTCTTAAATTGCCTTTCATATTTCTTCCTTTTACTTTTGTTTCTTAAACGTTCTTAGTAAAATGCCATGAATTGTTGTAGTTGGTAGAAAGCTCTTAATTAATATTTTGTAAAATGATTAACATATTAAAGGGTCAATATTAGTATTAAAAATAATAGCACATAATATATTAATTAGTAATAATTACTCACTTACAATTGCAACGAATGATAATGATTAAAAATAATTAATATATAAAAAGTTTGATGTTTTGCAATAACTTTTACTTAATTGCAATAAACAAAAAATAAAACTAAATTATAAAATTTATTTTAAACTTATAAATGTCCACATCACTTTTTTATTATCTATTTTTAGTGGATACACGCTTTCTAAAAGCATTTGTTGCTGATAAATGTTTTAAATAAAATAAAATAATTTAAATTAAATTTTAAAAAAGCCATTTAGTATAGGATATGACTTGTTTGCTTCTTAACACTGAAATAACGTTCATATAAATATAAAATAATGTTAATAAAAAAATAGTGTAGCAAGAAAGCAATGTGCGGAGTTAGAAATTATTGTGGGATTTTCTATGGGATATGGGATAACTTTATACCAATTTCAACAATATGGAACAAGTATAGTTTTTAAAATATGGACATCCACAAAAATATTGACAGTCGGTCAATGAGACATTAAACAATTTCCTTAATGTTGAAACGCACTCCAGTTGTAAAATATGTGAATTTGGAGACAAAACAAAGATTTGGTGTGAAAAAAATTGTTCTTCAGAATGATCACGTTGCTTTCATGTCAGATCAAAATGGAAAATAATTGACACTTTACAGCCTCGAGTTATCTTTTTCACCAATTTACAGCTTCAGAGATCATTATTAAAGCATAATTTATTCTCTCAGTTTTATTACTCTTTAAGAGCATGACATTAAAAGCTTCCATTTCCATTAAAT
Source organism: Gerris buenoi (assembly GCA_001010745.2). Classification (NCBI taxonomy): domain Eukaryota; kingdom Metazoa; phylum Arthropoda; class Insecta; order Hemiptera; family Gerridae; genus Gerris; species Gerris buenoi. The sequence goes on from KZ651386.1 coordinate 507,453, forward strand.
CTTCCATTAAATGTTTAACTGATCCGTTAAATTATTTTGACTCAAGAAAATAAAATCTCAAATCTTTTATTAACTGAATTAAAACTATTATCTTTTTTTTTAAATTATGTAAAAGCAAAAGTTAAATTATCATTCAGTGACATGCCATTATAAATCCCTTTTGATCTTTCTTATTTTTATATTTATTTATTTTAAAAAATATATAAGAAAATACATTTTTATGCAACATATTTTACCTTATTAGGGATTACTCAGCTTGGCGTAAACATTTTCCATTATAAGGTATTTATATTTCAATTACAACGGATATAGGGTATTGTGGTTAGGGGCACACCTTATTGATGGTTATGTTTTTTTTAGATGGGGTGAGATGTAAGGTCAGCCTTTTCAAACATGAATATTTCCTCTTGCTAACAACTCTGTTATCATTAATGTCCAATCTTTAATGTCCCTAATTCTCGATAATATTTACTGATAAGAACCTCCTATCCCAATTCATATAATTATTTTTACCTGAATATGATATATTGGGGTATCTCATTTTTTTTTATGACACTATTATTAGTATAGATTTATAATGAATATAGCCCATTATTTCATCTTATAATTTGTTAGATTTTAATTAGAATTTTTTACAATTTTTATGAGAAAGGATTTACGGTTTCAATTGGACTTAAATGAAATCTTTTCAAGCTCTCGCAGAGAAAAATTGTTTAATAAAAACTTTTTTTTACTTTGAAACGTATAAATCTCCACAGTACCCCTTGATATTACTGTGTAAAGTGAAAGAAAAATAATTATTGTATAAAGATAATTACAAAATTAAACTAATTATTATTGCATATAAAAAGAGAAAAGAATATAAAGATTAGAAAACAAACAAAAGTGTTTTGATATTTCCAACAGGTCCATTCATTGAATTTCTCCTACCTGTTTTGAAAAGTTGATTCTGCGCATTTAGACCAAATGCAATCGTGACTAATGGTGCTTAATGAAAAACAATAGCTGCCATGCAACGTGGAATAATTCTCATTGTTTATTTGGGATATATATATATATATATATGTATATATATATTGAGTAGGTGTCGTGCTAAGTCCGTTTAAAAAGAATTACCTAGACAGTAAAAAAAAAAATCAGATGTTTAAATAATGTGTTTTAGCATAACTAGAAAATAAAGTGATTTTTATTTTAACAACTATATTTTATTCCGAAATAATAGCAGTGACAAGATTGTTGAACTCGTGTAAAAAAAAATTAGGGAAGTAAAATAATTTTTTATCGCCTCATTTGCTGAACCCTCCTGCATATAGACCAGCTAGAGGTCCAACTAATAATATAAAACCCACGGCAATATAAAAATCACGGCAATGAAGAAACTCAATAGCCGCTTCGCAGTGCTCCCGCTCATTTTCTGAAGACAAACAACCCACCTGTATATAAACCAGGTAGAGGTTCAACTCGAAGTATAAAAGAGTTTAAAGGTCAAGATATGTCGATATATTAAGTCTCGAAAAAGGTTGACAGTGAGATAACGTGTAATCAGAAGGGGACCGTACACTGCAGTTCAGCCAATAATTTATGAACGCGTCCAAAAATAAATTTAATTAACTCCTAAACAGATTTTACAATTGAAAAGAGAATTTATAAATAAAAAGCTTGATGTTTTACAATAACTTACTTAATTGCAATTAATAATGATTATAAATATTGAGATTTAACCTTAAAAGGGGACTATTCCGCACAATTTGTTCCTGAGAAATAATTAATTGTTGAAATTTTACACTTAAACAATAATAATAATAATAATATATTTAAGATATATCTTAAGCATTCAAGAAGATTTTATCCCAGTCAAAGTACGAGGAGGTCCTATAAATCTGTACGAATGTCTGATATTTTATCTTCATGACTTTATGCACTTATTTTGAAAGGAAGATTCACTATGTGTGATATACAAGACCAGTACTTAGGTCTGATGATTATGTCCAGCAACCCCGCGCAAACCCGAGCGCAAACCCTCTTTATACCTCTTCATCCAGCGATCCACATCTCTTTATTTAAAATTGTATAAGCCCTTGCTTTTTGCTGGCGTAAGTCATTCTCAGGCTGTTGCACCATAGATGATTATGATTTACAAATTTCTTTCTATCATGGCAAAAGATTAAAAAAAGATTGCGTATCATTATTTGCCTGTCCGATGTTGCTACTCCCAGCTCATTTTATTTATCATATCATTACCCCTTAGCTTATCTTTCTTTTCTACAGATTATTTTTATAATTCTACTTATATTTGATTTACCTCCGTCGTGTTAACACTCAATTCCAAATAGAACATGCGTTTCTGACAAGGATTGACAAGAACGATGAAAATGACTTCTTGTTGAAAGGAAAAAGAGACAGATTGATCCTTGAATGTTTCGCCTTGAGCTTTCAAGAAAGGAAAACCTGGTGGGATTGGCTGTCAACTTGGAGTAAGATATACGACCGAAAGAGCTCTACAGAGAACCTCAGCGTCACAAGGAGTTGGGTATCAAAAGATAGCCAAACTTGAAAATCTAACTTATTCCCCTAACAAACAGCGGAACCATTGTGTAACACAATTCATGTTTATAAATATCAATAGAAGCACACCACAAAAGCCATCAACATCAACACTCCATTAAAGTATCAAGAATATGGAAACTCTATATCTCACTGAAAAGTATATAACTCTGATTTGTCATCCAGCATCAGATTTATATTCGTTTATGTTATTAATATACCTGGGCAAGGCAAAAAGTGTCTGGAATGTCAAAATGAGAGTGATTGCTGTGTTGAAATATATCGAGGAATAACGAAACGTGTTTAAACGTATCTTGGAGGGTTTGCCTGCGATATGCATGCTTATTAGTTTAAGTTTAAAATTTTTCTTTGAATAAATCCTTAGAAATGGCTTTTTCAAGGAATATTTGACGACGCTAATTTAAAAAACTATATCTTACTTACCAGTTTTAGAGATATTGATAGAACATCTTAGTCCAGGAGATAGCGTGCAAAAAAGTGCCTGACTAACATCAAGCTAGAATTTTGCATACAAGTCAATCTTTTAGCGCCTTTTACGAATATGTGGTCGGCTAAGTTCGTCTGCGGGACATAGCTTGGCAGTAGGCGTTTGAAAAAAAAAACTGGTGGAGAGCGGCCGTGTTTCACCAATTATGGTGGACAGTATGATTTTCACGATCCTTAGTACAGAATTAGTTAGTAGACCGAGAATCAAATCGATGCTATTTTCACAATTGATAGGTTAGTTATTCAAAAATATTACTAAAAATCAACGTAGTCAACTGTCAAGGGATAAACTAACATAAACTTGATTTTCGGTCTACTAACTAATTCTGAACTCAGTGTCACATTGTCCACCATAATTGTTGAGACATAGCCGCTCTCCACCGGTTTCTTTTTTTCAAACGCCTACTGCCAAGCTATGTCCCGCAGACGAACTTAGCCGACCACATATTCCTAAAGGGCGCTAAAAGATTGACTTGTATGCAAAATTCTAGTTTGATGTTAGTCAGACACTTTTTTGCACGCTATCTCCTGGACTATCTTCATCATGATCTAAACTTTTTATCTTCTTGTTTGGTTTAATAGAAAAATTAAATTAATGAAATTTTATTAAATTGATATTTAAGATTAGTGACTGAATTATTAAAAATTTTAAATAGGGCTTACATTTATTACAATTCAAGTAACAATAAATATAAGTTTCAAAGGGTTATCGTTATAAATCTGACAACTCTGGAAGTCAAATTAATTTTGCTATTGTACAACGTAATACATGACTATAGTAAGAGATGATTTAAAATTTTAATTTAATTGCAAAGAAAAAGGCTTGAAACGTCGAGCCAGTTTATAACAATCTCAAAAGAACATTCATATACGTCAGCCTCTTACATTCCATGATGATAATGGTCTGGCCTTTTTATAAGTGGCCATCTAAAAGCAGTTTGGAAGAGAGGAGTGTAGAAGACGCCCTGTTTCTAGGAACAAGGAGGAGTTTTGTTTAGAAGCGAGGATAATACAAGGGCCTTTTGTTGCCTCCTTGGTAAAGGGCCCAAGGGAATAGTTAGAGAAGGAGTTTGTGCAGGTAAAGAACGCGAGCCCGAGCTAAGGTTATAGCAAGGTTGCCAGGTCGAAACCACCCCTGACCTCCGCCTTCATCAATTAACCAGGAGATACGGCCGGATTATACGGTGCCTGACTGCAAAACCCACTCATTTCGCGCCGTCTGAAACCGAACACATCACGGGAAAACTGAGAAACCGATGCCAATCTAGAATAGGCTATCATACCCTTTTGCATGTTATGACTGAAGATAGCTACTATTTTTTTGAATAACTCTAATTAGGACAAAGAGAAATAATCTTCTATTTATGGCTGCTTTAGTTGGAAACCAATTGTCACTCAGGTTCTTAATATGAATCAACAAATTTATACAAAAAAAAAAAAAAAATAATAATAAACATTATTAATACCAAACAATAATAATAATAATAATNTAAACAAAAAAAAAAAAATAATAATAATAAACATTATTAATACCAAATAATTCCGCAAGAGTGCACAGTCAACAATGATGTTCATTTTAAACTAAAACCAAAGTGAGAGGCAAATCAATATCAAGCACTTAGTAGTTCAAACTAAATGTTTTTCCCTAGTTGTGTAATCATTGTGTTATAAAACAATTTTTTATAACTCCTTTTTTACAACTCTGCAGCTAATCCTCCACAGTCAACAAGAAGTATTAATCTGACTATGGTTTTCATACATGAATATAATGTGATTCAAAACATTTATACTATAATTGTTTGAAATAGATAGAGAACCGAAGCTTACACTAATTCAAGAATATTAAACTTTTTACAATCAGGGAGAAAATTGGATGTCTCGTTATGGCCAAATTGAGATTGCACCTATTAATAGTTGCTTATATTCTCCATATTGCATGGGGGAGACGCCTAATGTATATACTGTAATTAGTATGTATATGATTAAAGAATTTATAGGTTCACTTGAAATAATACAACATTTAGTCACAGAAAAAATATCTGCGGTATCATATATGGGTCAGTCCCTAGCTATCCTCCAATTCTGAGCAAAACTGGTTCTTAATGCCATAAATAAATTATGTTATACAGATTTTTACGTTTGCTCAAGCGCAGTGGCTATATATATTATATATACTATTACAATTACATTTATAGGAGTCTATCTAAAACCTGACCCGCGTAACTCCTGAAAATTTCATTTAAATTGGATGAAAATTGTGGCAGTTATGCATGCGTGGTAAGGATTCGTGGGCATACAAACCGACAGACTGACAGAAATGAAACTGTATTAGTTGAGGAAAGTCTAAAACGTAAAATGCGAAATTTTGATTATGGAAGGAAAATAAAATTAATCTCCCAAAAGTGAACACAATGGCTGGTAGATGCCACCGTAAAAAATGTCATGCGCAAAGTTTTAAGTAATACTAAAACTAAGGAACGTTAAATCTGAGCAGAGATATCGTTTCCCAAGTTCATTCTATGACCTCACATAAACTGCCGGATTGAGACCCATTACCCCTGTTACGACCGAACTAATCTCTCCATTTAACTTGTCTTATGGGCTACAAGACTTCGATACAATCAACTCTCACATCAAGAAAAACTTGACTCAATTGATATATAATTTAACTATAAGAAATCAAACATTATATTATTTAGAAGCAAAATTTTATAGCCTTCTTGCCTAACCCTACGTTATACTGCTTATTTTTAAAAGTTATCAATAAAAATTTATTTAATAATAGTTAATAAAAGTTTAAAAATAAAATCAATCTTTTTTATTAAAAGTCAAATCTAATAAGTCTTTAAATTGACTCTTTTTTTATTTCATTGATTAAATCGATATTCAACATTTAATTCATTTAAACAGAAAAATACAACCGTAAAAAGTCTTTTCCCGGGAAAACTCTGTTTTCCTAGAAAATAGTGCAAACCATTTAAGACGAAAGATTGGGGATTCATTCATCGCCGGGTAGGATTGATTATTTGTTCTTCAAAGTTTGAAAACATTAATAAATTTGACCGCAAACAACCGTTACAATTACACAAATGGAATACTATACTGGACCAAGTAATGGATACATTTTCAATGAAGTTTAGTTTAGTATAGTATTACTGTCATTTAAAGAATACAGAAAAACTATCTGTGTTCATTTTCTGATAACGAATATTATTCTGAAGCCTTGCATAAGGATCAAGCAATAGCTAATGTGTACTTCTTTTAATTATGTTTTATCTACTTTTTTAATCTTAAATTTGATCATTGTGAAGTTATTCATGAATATTTTTCTCTTCTTTATGTATTCTAGTTCATAGTAATGTTTGATTAATTATTCATGAAAATTATATAGATAAGATTGAAAATATAGCGCTGAGCTTTAGAGATGAAATACGATCTTAGGGAACTTAAGTATTAGATATAAAGATAGACGACGACGCTCCACAAAAGAAACTTGGTTTTTAAAACTGACTTTTAACCACGGGAGATCATCTACAGAGATACCAATGAGAAAAGTCAAAATGCGTAAGAGAAAACATCTGTATAGGACTTTTAGAAATTAGAGCGTTGATGGAGGTCATAATGAGGTAAAAACAAAGATTAAAACAAAGAAACAGCCTCTCCACGTAAAATATTACTTGTTTATTTATCGAAGGCAATCAATCATCGTTTATATCATATCAATCAATGACTCAACCACTTCATATGATTTTATAATGTAACACTAGTTCTTGCTTAATCTGCACTGATTATGTGCTAATGATGTGTCCAGCTAATAATTTAAGTAAAGCAAGGATTTTCAATGTTGTTATTGATAAACATTTCCTCTTGGTGAATTAATCACCCATTCTTAATTTTCGTTATAATTATTATTAGTATAAATTTTTTATCTCTTGTTTTGGCTAATAATCCCCTTCGAAAACTGTGTATCATCAATATCTGATAATTATTTCTTTGATATTCAATCCATGTCTTGAGGTTCCAATCAATGCTTAGAGGATATCAATTTTTTTTCTTTCTTTGTCTAAATTTACTAGCAGACTAGCAGACAGTTTTTTTTCGGAAGACTATATATTATGTCTTTTTATCTACTTACTGTATTTATGAGTATTTGATACTTGCATTAATTATTATTTTGGAGTATACAAAAGGTTATGTGTTGTACTTATTTTTATAAATAATACTACATATAATTAAATTTTAAAATGGTTGTTTGTAANACTGTCAATCCAAGTCATTTCCAGCTCAACCGACTGTCTATTACTTGGATTAAATGTTTCTCACTGAATTACTAAGTGTGTCGAAACACTTAATATTATTACATTTTTCCGTTTCCTTACGCCTACTTAGAGAAATTTATTTAGTGCTGTACTCTGGCTCTATAACTGGTTTTAAACTAAGTTTAATGTAAATTTAGAATAACTATAGGTTTAAACGTGAAATTTAATACCCCTAAATTTATAAACTGGTTTACATCTGTTTTAAAAAAAAATACATAAAATTCACCTATATTTGATTGTAAAAACATAACATTAAATAAAAATTGGTTAAATTCTGGCCCAAAATAAGTATTATAGAAAAATTAAATACAGGAAAAATATTAAATTAAGAAAATCTGAAGCAATTCGAGAACAAATTTATAACTTCTAATGTGGAGACGTGTAGGTTAAAGATTTGTAAAAATTAATTAATTTTTTTTTTTTATTAAAACTCCATATTATCTAGGACTTTTGAAACCAAGCACTGTATCCTTCACTTATTAACCTTTCTAATAAATTGCATTAGCTTTCACTAATATAGGTATATGCTCAGTTTTATATATTCTTGATTGTTCTTACTCTATCGATAATTATTGCTTATTTAATAGATTTATACAAATAATTATATAAATTACTGCTATAGTCATGCGGGAGAAATAAAAATCAAGGAGTCATATGGTAATATTATTCACTTATCTATTTCACTTATATATTCACTATCTGGGTTATGCCAAGTTTAACCAGATATCTAGCCAGGTGCATTCTGGAGCCTTTCCTCCAGAGGTTTTTTTCACCTCCTGAAGGGCTTATACAATATACGGGAGCGCACGCACACTGGAGCCAAAGACAGGTGCAAGACAAACAAGTCCTCCAGCCTAGGAGAAATATTACTCAAATTACAGCAATTTCTACAAGATTCATTTCGCTAAGTTCGAGTTACGTGAACGTCTTTCCTCTAGTGTGCGAGGCTGTAGCAACAAAAGTGTGACGAGTCATACACAACGTAGACAATTTGCTGTCTGCTCACTTTTATTTCAGTTTATTTATAATATGTCAATACGTTTTGACGTACACAGTACGTCAAACACACAGACAGTAGTAAGACAGTAGTAGACGTTTTGTCAATACGTTTGACGCATAGTGTCTGTTCATAGGCACTGATGATGGCTTTATAAAATCCGGAAGCTACTTTGATGAATAAACAATTATTATTTTTTGTGGACAGACAGTTTCTTTGTATTTATTGGGATGACCTCCATTAACGCTCTTATTCCTGAAGTCCCCTCTCTATTGTCTCCAGTATGCACCTTAGTTTTAACTGAATCAGATAAATATTGGAATTGAAAATGCCAATTATATTGAACTTAAAATTAATCTCAGTTTAACTCTAAATTTAAAATATGGTCTTAATAAATTGTTTAGATGTTTACCTTTTATAGTTTAACCGATGAATTTAATCATTTGTAATCTTTACTTTTAAATATTTTCCTTAGTCCCCAATTTATAACAATGAATATCATTAACTCCACTAAATTTAAATAAATTGCTCATGGTACTATTACAATAATATTACTAGAAAAGAGTTAAGGTGCGAAAAAAGAAAGTCATGTTCCAACTTCTGTCACAACTCCTAGATATCTGTTTCCTATAGTATATAATTTATGGTAATATAAATTATAATTTAAAAAAATCTAACGTAAAATATCATATTACAATTTAATTATGGAAGTCACTAGTTCTTCGTTTGTTAAACATGGTAAGTATAATGCTAATGATGGTACCTACTACCTAGCAGATTAGGTTGTTCTTGATACGTGTGAAATATAATACATATTTATATTGTGATGCACGTATACACATGTCATACATTGTATCCCTTTTTAGTTAAAGCTAGACTTTGATTAGACTAACATTTATGGTAATGAACTCAAAATATCCTTTTGTGAAACCTGCCTCAGTATAGTCTTCCTTTCTCTTCCATACAAACTTGTGAGAATTCATATGAAAGACAATATAGGTAGAGTAGAGGTAATGACGTATTTAGCTTTTAAAATAATGAAGTCCCCTCTCTATTGTCTCCAGTATGCACCTTAGTTTTAACTGAATCAGATAAATATTGGAATTGAAAATGCCAATTATATTGAACTTAAAATTAATCTCAGTTTAACTCTAAATTTAAAATATGGTCTTAATAAATTGTTTAGATGTTTACCTTTTATAGTTTAACCGATGAATTTAATCATTTGTAATCTTTACTTTTAAATATTTTCCTTAGTCCCCAATTTATAACAATGAATATCATTAACTCCACTAAATTTAAATAAATTGCTCATGGTACTATTACAATAATATTACTAGAAAAGAGTTAAGGTGCGAAAAAAGAAAGTCATGTTCCAACTTCTGTCACAACTCCTAGATATCTGTTTCCTATAGTATATAATTTATGGTAATATAAATTATAATTTAAAAAAATCTAACGTAAAATATCATATTACAATTTATGGAAGTCACTAGTTCTTCGTTTGTTAAACATTGTAAGTATAATGCTAATGATGGTACCTACTACCTAGCAGATTAGGTTGTTCTTGATACGTGTGAAATATAATACATATTTATATTGTGATGCACGTATACACATGTCATACATTGTATCCCTTTTTAGTTAAAGCTAGACTTTGATTAGACTAACATTTATGGTAATGAACTCAAAATATCCTTTTGTGAAACCTGCCTCAGTATAGTCTTCCTTTCTCTTCCATACAAACTTGTGAGAATTCATATGAAAGACAATATAGGTAGAGTAGAGGTAATGACCTACTTAGCTTTTAAAATAAACCCGATAGTAATTGTTCTTGTAAAAAAGGTTGAAAAGTTAAGAGGGGGTGAGGAGACTTTTATATATAATATGTGTGTAAAGGAAAGTGCGCATTCATCCACTCATATAAAGGGAAACCACCTATTTTTCCCCCAGTCGCTAAAACCTACTATTTTATACTTTTGTCCCCTGTAGGGGGCAAAATATTAGAGATAAAAAAAGTTTGAAGTAAAACATTCTCATTTTTTACCGTAGAATCCAAGTCTTATATAAAAAATATACTCTCCAATTTGAAATTTGAAATTTTAGTGGCCCCAAGTGCGCGATTGCATTAAAAGAAACTTCCATTTACATCGAAAGAATTCCCCAAATTACATTAATTCATCTCAAATTGTTTAGATTTCCCATCGAAATAAATGTTGTTTTTTTAACTATTTTCGAAAGGGTTACTTTTCTATATTTATCCTCTTACAGGGGGCTAAATAGTGGAAGTAAAAAATTTTTTAACGTAGAATCCAAATATGATATCAAAAGTATGCACTCCAATTTAAAATTTTGAAGTTGGGTGGCCTAGGGGCAAAGTGGGGAGTTGCCCCTAGTGCACGATGGCATGAAAACAAACTTTAAATGGCACGGATTCCAGGTACCAAGTTTCATTAATTTATTTCAAACCATTCAAAAGTTAAATTCGGTCATATATGTATGTATTATCTATCATATATGTATGTATATTATCAAAAATAGCATCTAATAAAATGTAATTATTATTTTTTTCAAATATGACTCATAGTAGGAGTACAATTATTGGTAACAATTAATAGTAACCACTTGATGGAAATGTGTTTAAAATGATGCGATAAATATAATTTACCGATTATAGTTTTTGCTTTTTATAACCGTATTTCATCTCTTCTATAAGGTATTTATATATTCCAAAACAATAAATCCATATTATTTCAATGGACTGTAGCATTTAATCCGTAATTCATTTTATCTCCAGTAGGGTAAAAAAGATATGATTTTGAATTAGTTTAGAGGGACTAAAGCAGGTCTTTTCATCCCTGAATCAAAAAGTAGGAAGAAAAAGTAAAAAGTAGGGCGAAAAAGTAAAGTAGGGCGAAAAAGTAAAGATTGCAACTTAATTATTTTATAAATAGTAGAAAATGAATGGTTAATGTAATGAAGATGTTGAAATCAGGTTGGCGTCACTGCTTTTACGACCATGTTTATCTATGTTTATAACCTGCATCTAAGTAACCTTCTATTTGAGTTTAATTCCAATTCTTATTTGTTTTTAATACTGAATCTCTTATATCTGCTATNTCATTCCAATTTTTGTATAATAGACTTCATCTTATTGTTACATTAACTCTTTTTTTATTTAAACATTTTTATTGTACAACAAAGAAACTAAACTTTAGTTAGGTGTGCAAGACATATTACAACAACTTATTATAACAAATAAAACGCCTAAAGCAAAAGTTATCTTACTAAAAGTCGACCACGAAATGATGACAATCTGAGGAGGGCGCTATTTTAATTGTTTTTGGGTCTTGTATAGTTTGTTTTTAATGAAATAGACATATGTATAACGAATACACACTAGAAACTCCCTAATACTATTTTATTTTTATTTCTATTTATTGTTATGGTGTGCTGGCATTTAAAAAATATCAATTATAAGACTTTACTGATTAAACAATGAGTAAACCATTTTAAACGAATAGTTTTTCTCGAGTTGCATCACTTCTTGGTCAAACTTTTGCTTAGGCCACTTGAAAAGTTGCTATTTGCCTTAACAATCTATATACACTTAGTTTAAATTTTCTCCTAGTATTTATTTCTACTCATTGTTATGTTTCTCAACACTATTATAACAATTTAATAATTTGAATGCATTTTAATTTATCAATGTATTATTTTTAGTTATTAAGTATTATATTTGTTTTAAAGTAGTATAACTTTGTTTTTAACAGTGTTATTTAACTAATTTGTGATTTGGTTTGTTACAATTGTTGAGTATTAAAAGTTAAATTCGTTCTGATGAGTTTACCAATTTAATCGGTTTTTTTGTGTGTGATTATTGTTTAAAAATATCTTCTAGAAGCTGAATACAAAACGATTTAATTATTACTACAACTAATACGTCTAACTGGTAATTGTTTTGTTTTTTGTAATATGGCAGATCCTAGGTATTTGTGTGAAGATTATTCAGGATAAAGTTGAGTTATATTTTGAGGGTGGGTCTTGTCATGTAGTTACATGACCTAGTTATAGGGAACGGCTCTGCTCATATCGGTAACATAACCTTTCACTGCCTTCTATAACCTTCTTATTGTAACCTTCACATTAATCCATTTCTTTTATTTTCCTCCCTTTTTATCTTTCGCATGATCTTTATTACTAAATATTCTCCTGTCAAAATTATATCATTCTTTTGATTTTGATTTTAATTCTTAATCAGTAATAAATTATTTTTTTCCATATAATTATAATGATTTATTAAATGGCCTCTGCATTGTTGCAATAATGAATATAGTTATTTTTAACTTCCAAGTGTAATTATAGTTCAAGTTTTTGTCACACACATTTGTTCCTATGTTTTTTTTTTACACATACTAACACAGGAGAGGTTTCCTTATCTTGTACCTTGACGGTTATGTACATTTTTGCTCCCAGAATAATTCCAGTGAGAAAGGTAAATGTTTTTATGGTACTACTTGTCAGCGGAGCCAGGCAACGCTATTCAAGCGACCTTCCTTCCTATTTAAATCAGGTTTTATCAGACAGTTAAATGTCCAAGTCCAAGGAAAGGGAACCTCCCCTATGTGTTAACTGTACACATTTCATTTCAGTTTTCAATCTGTCACAGCTTTTTCCTTCAATACAGCAATTTTACTTTTACCTTGCTCTAACTTCTAATTTTGCTTGTTACACTATTATTTAAGCCACGTGTCTTTGCTTTATTTCTTTCCCCAAGCCTCTGATGTGCATTATTGCATAACTTTTTTTATGCTTAAACAGAGGGTTCCCTTCTCTAGAAGCAGAGGAGCTGGTAATCCGGGGTCATGGGTGGCTTCAGTGAGCAAACCCGGAGAGGATATCGACCACTTTACACATCCACTTGGCATTAATTATAAGTGTAAAACATGTCTCCTCTCCCTGGGATTCGAACCATCGCCTGGAATATTCATAATTACCTTGGTTATCCCTGTTCCAAGTTCAGTGATTTAAGGCTATTTATAGTTTGTTCATGATATTATATTACAATGAATGTGAATATTTTCTTTAGTTCAAATCTGACAGTCTCTTTGTCCATTGAATTTTTTTTAAGATCTACCAGTAAGCAAATATAACCCTTCTGAAATAAAAAGCAAAAATAAGAATACAAAAGGCAAATAACGATATTTATATTTAATATTCTTCTTGTAACCTTTTTTCTGTTTTCTTTTATATTTTAAATATTTGATTTGTGCTACTTATTTACAATTTATGTTTAATATTTTACTGTAACATTATCTTATTTATCATTTATCCAATACCATTTATTTAACATAAACAAAAAAGAATTAGGAATAATAGCTACATTTTTTTGTTTTATTGATGTAATTCCCTCTGTTGTTGCCGTTAAGATATTTTTTTCCCTTTTTTCATCTTGACTTTTTATTTTTCTTTATATTTTTCTACTGCTTCATCTTAATAATTTATTTTTTACATTTCTCTGAGAAACGAGATAGTGATTTTATTATGTGGAAATTTTTCGGGTTCCTTTATTTAACATCATTACTCCCAAATGGCATCTAAATTACCTAAATTGTGTTTTTTCCTTTCTAACTCGGATTTTACTCTTTTAATAAAAGTCTTTCTCTTGACAATAATTGAGGTTGATTATTTTGCAGCATAATAATAATGCATATTATTGTGTATATATTTATATATTTCTTAAGTTTTCATATATTGCTCATTTGTTAAATATGTGTATATATTTATTCTTATGGTTTCAATGAACTTTACAAAGGTTTGAAAATTTAGATAATACATAATGCTTTATTTACAAAGTTCATTCCAATTTTTGTATAATAGACTTCATCTTATTGTTACATTAACTCTTTTTTTATTTAAACATTTTTATTGTACAACAAAGAAACTAAACTTTAGTTAGGTGTGCAAGACATATTACAACAACTTATTATAACAAATAAAACGCCTAAAGCAAAAGTTATCTTACTAAAAGTCGACCACGAAATGATGACAATCTGAGGAGGGCGCTATTTTAATTGTTTTTGGGTCTTGTATAGTTTGTTTTTAATGAAATAGACATATGTATAACGAATACACACTAGAAACTCCCTAATACTATTTTATTTTTATTTCTATTTATTGTTATGGTGTGCTGGCATTTAAAAAATATCAATTATAAGACTTTACTGATTAAACAATGAGTAAACCATTTTAAACGAATAGTTTTTCTCGAGTTGCATCACTTCTTGGTCAAACTTTTGCTTAGGCCACTTGAAAAGTTGCTATTTGCCTTAACAATCTATATACACTTAGTTTAAATTTTCTCCTAGTATTTATTTCTACTCATTGTTATGTTTCTCAACACTATTATAACAATTTAATAATTTGAATGCATTTTAATTTATCAATGTATTATTAAATAAAATGTTTAATTAGACAAAAATTATAATAATTTTAATAGTATTGGAATCTGCTTTTTTGAACTCTGAAATAATCATATTAGTTTTTTGCTATTTTTTATACGATTTTGATAAGTTTAATTAAATATTCTTAAATTTAGTCCATTGATATACCGATTGTTTGATGGTCTCCCGGGGAATACAATCTAGTTTATGAGAAATTGATGAAAATCAATTTGATTTATCTGATAATCGAAAGCAAAATGTAAACAATTTTTGTTTACATGGTAAATAATAAATTCAATTTGACATTATGGAATATAAATTCAGTATCACTATTTATGTATAAAAAAAAAGTTTGTTCACGTTTATTAGCCCATGTTTTGAATCACTGCCTATGTGTCAATTTGATTCTACGAATAGGCGTTTTCTTCAATAAAAGCAGAAGCATTTTGACATTATTACTGATATTAACACTATGTTGTAGTTTAATGTTTAATAAGTTTATTTTTATTAACGTCGTGATCAACAGCATATGTTATAACTTGATAAAAAGTTTTTAGGAGTGCGCTAACTATTAGGCAACTCCGATTTCCTTAATTTAAATTATTGCCCATATTTGAATAGTTTCTTTTAATCAGTATTTATGTTTATAATAAGTCTTTAAAAATACCTTAGCCTCTAGTTTAATTAATAGATATAATTCGTGGTAATAGTATGGACTTGTGTAATTTTATTTTTGAAAAGAATGGGAATTACAGTTCATAGCTCTCCTTGCATTTATCGGTATACTCTCCAAACCACAAAGTAATCATAAGACAGCTTAATTTTTATTATATTTTCTTGCTTTTTATTTCCATAATATATCCTCGTTCTTTAAGGAAAGAACGGAGTTTGTTACTTGTTAGAAAAATTGGATTTACTACAAAAGGAATATAACTGTTCTATTTATCAGCTTTTAGACAAGAGGAAATGTGTCTTTATCCAACATTAGAATTATACCGTGCAGAAATACTTGAGTGATTACAAACTTGGTAGGCAAAATAAAACTTCGCTTTTCTAATCAATGGATGCTTCTGTATGTTTTGATAAAATTTTACAATTAGACAAACTAACAGTTTTTCTTTTATCCAAATTTTCTTCTGATCTATATATCACTGTAAATCATTTCTAATTTTAAGTCACTTAAAAGAACTTTAATGTTCTTCTCTTTGCTTGGAAGCCAATGTTTTAAATCACTAGCTTGTGACATTTTTATTCTGTTTCGTGATTTTTCATTTTCACTCCAACACAATGAAAGAGAAGGAAGAGTTCCCAACCAATTGTTACAACAAGTGAAAAATCGAGCACTTAAAACGTCTGAGAAAGGGAAATGTAGCGACGGGAAGGGTGCCCTAATGATTGAAGCCCCCTTAGCTTCCCTGATTCTGAACAATAGGACAGTAGGGTGGGGAGTGGGGTAAGTTTGCCCCATTAATTGTTCATTGTGTGTACCCTTCATCATCCAAGGATAGGGTTATAGGGAGAGGAGGCTGTAAATGCCGTGGAAAATGAACAGCTGGATCCGTGATGCCGTATAATTCCAAAGAAAGGTGGACTCAACCTGTGACAAAGACCTTCTCCTTAGACTAAAAAGTGAAATAGACCTTGGGTTTCAAAAGCTAAACCTCTCACCCCTACAATCTTCGACCAAAACTTAGTCTAAATTCAATCCTAACACCCATATTTTACACTAAGATTTATCCCTTTACTTTGTTTGATATGAATGGTTTGTGTATATGGCATTCTTTCCTTTTTTTTATTTGGTTAAAAAACATGGTTCAAGAATTATTTATGTTTTTAAGATTTATTGAAGTTTTACGTTAATCCAAGTGTTTATACAATTTTATTTAATCGTGCTTAATAAACAGAGGTTGACCAATGGCGAACTGCATTTTTTATTCTGAAATTTTTATTTTTTAAAAGTAAGATATCGTAATTTACAGTAAAAAGGAGACAATTATCTTTGTATATTTTTTTAAAGATTTGGAAAAATGGTTTTAAAAATTGTCGTATTATCTATTTTAAATTATTTATAAGTAAGCTTGTTTGTCGATTGTAAATTTAGATCTTACAGAGGAAATGACTCTTGCAATCGCATAATATCTCGATTGTTCAAACTCTAACTTATATATGTGAAAACTCAAATATTATGTTGGTGTTGGAAAGTCAAATTCAGCCAGCATTTTATTTTTATGTGGTTATGACATATTTAATTGGTTATCGCAATTGTTTTGAACTCTCTATTAGCAAGATACATGAAGCCTGTTTAAAACAAATTAATCTATTTTACTAATATCACGATTAATCCTTTAAAAGTATAGCTTATTACCTAATGATTCAATAATACCTATTTTATATCATTATTATGCTCCAATCTACATACAATTTTGTTCTGTGCTAATAAATGTGTTTTTGTTTGTTTCAGGTAAGTGGAATTAAATCTCTTTGGTGGTTCTTGATAACGTTAAACAGGATAATTCAATTACAATGTTCCAATATCTGATTGGTATTTAAACTTTTTTTTATTGTTATATTTATTTAAAAGGGAATTAAAAAAATCATTAATACACAATTGTGTTTCGTGAACCTTGAGATGTTACTAGTTGTAAGATTCACGTATTATAATACATTTTTAACTTTTGTCTTACTCCCTTTTTTTTTGCCAACATAAAACTTTAACTGTCTTAATTCTAGAATCTTTTAGCAAATGTATTCTATACTCATTCTGAACACCTTTTTATCATCTCATATTTAGGTTTACATTAGAATCATTATTTACTTATCTTTTTTATTATATAAGGATTATCATCTTACATCAGGAGTATGGGAGAATCCTACACCTTGGACACTGAGTGCTGACAAAACTGAAATAATAAGTTGTGAAGATGACGGGAAGGTGCTAAAATTGGGTTGACAGGTTCTGCCCTGACAATTATTATAACACATAATAAATTATCTCCCTCCCTTGAATCGTACATCAGCAGTACATACCAGTTCAAAACAAGAGAACCTCCCCTATAACATTGTTTTATATAAACTCATAAATCATTTTTAATTATAATTATAATAAAATGATATTTATACGAACTGGTAAATTGTATGACCGTACACATTGAATGAATTTATTTGCTCATATACTGTTATTGTAGGCACAATTCTTATTCTAATGGAAAAACTGATTGTAAAAATTGATTACTGATCTTATAAATAAATATTAAAAATTACCTATTTTTAAAGCTAGATAATTCTAGATATGTCAGTATTTAAGTTTAATGTGTACCTATCATAAGTATGATGACTATACGAACAACCTGATGAACTTAAAATTAGAAATCAACCCAATCTGAGATTTGTTATTTTTCGGATGATATAAATCGGATAACCATGCTTCGTCTAAGACAAAATGAGTACCTTCTATTCTACTGTATAAAAATACTTCTACATTCTATATGTTTTTGCTATTGGTATGTACCCTGAATATAAATTATATTCATTGACTGAATATAATATAAATTCAAATGTATTATTATATTTTTACAAAAAAAAACTCAATACCATTTCTCCGATTGACTTTATAAATAATGTCATTTTAGCAGCGTTGATTATTCCCGATTCAAGGTGATACCCTATAAATGAATGATATGTCACAAAAAAACAGAATATAAAAAAGGAATTGAAGTTCTTTTTATTTATTATGTTACATAATGATGTTATAGCCTCATGCTACTAGCAGTCTGAATAGGGTGAAACTAAACAAAAAATCCTCGTTGCATTTGGATGTGGTCAGCTTAAATTAAATATCTTAAGTGTTAGTTAACCCTTCTGTTCTTCTTATTTGTATAATAACTTAAGAACTATTTAATGAAACAAATTAAATTTAAGTCAATATTATTGTTTAATATTACCTATCCCATTTTTTGACAAAAAGCAGATGAGTAAAATAAATATAATCAATAATTATATAATATATATATGTATATTGTTTTCTAAACTTCTTTTTTTCGAAACCTTTATCTTTAGTTCTGCTTTAGCTACTTGAGTATTTTGTAATTACACTACATAGAACTGATCTATTGTAAAAATAAAATCGTATTTTACCTTTCATATAGTTCTAAAACTATTAAGTTTACATTGCTTTTCACATGCTTTAACGGGGAGAAAAAATGTCCCCATAACTAACTTTTTACAAAATCCGTGATAATTTAACCCTTCTCAATGAAATAAAACTTGAAATTTACAACTTTAGTGAATAAAAGTAATTTAGAGCAGTGTTCTTGACAAAAAAACTCTTTTCTCAACTTACCTTTTCACACCACTCTCCGTTTGGTCCTTATCTGTCTCTTTCTACCATGGTATACTTTTTGAAAATGCTCTACCTTACTCAAGTTTGTCAGTGTAGCCAGAAAGTCTTTTAAAAGTTAAAAAAAGTTAAGAGAAAAGACACTCAGGGAGGTCTGGTTCTAACTGCTTTTGTAAGGAATTGCAAAGTATAAAGTTTGCTTTCTCTTGTACAAGATTAATTACATTAATAGTATACATGTAATTAATTAATATGTAAAAGAAATCTTGTTTTGTATGTAAAAGGCAAAGCATTCGAGTAATCATTAAAATTTAGTTCAATGTAAATTTTTATTTCACATTCTAATGAATCCAATATGTGTGTAGAGAAAAAGTCATTTTGGTGAAAATTGGTTTTAAATACATGTTTAGGAGCTTACACTACACTACTAAATCGATTTCATATAAAATTCTGTATATATTCATCTGCAAATTACCTAAATTAAGCAAAATCTATAAATTGATTATAGCTTTAAATTAGTAGTTACTGCCCCTCGAACACTATCAATTTATAGAAATATTTTTATACTATAATTGCGACTCCGATTATTTAGATTTCATTTACTCTCTTCTGCAAGAAAGGCTCGTAAATTGTTTGCTGCTGTTTATTGACAAAGAAAAATTAATGTTACTTTTTACTTTCTCACATAAAGAGAACGTTTTGTGATGACGCGAAAATTTGATTTTGAGATTTTGATGGATTTACACGTTTTGAGGTCCTTTGAGTGCAAAAAAAGTGTTTTTTAAAAATATTTCTTTGCAGACACCTGGAGCCTAAACTACTGGGCCGATTTCGACGAAATTAGGCATACATCTTCAGAAAAATCATACCCCAAAGCGAAATCAAGAAATGAATTTTAGCTTCGAATTTGGGGGGCGCTACCCCCCAAAAACTTTGAAGAAACGTTATAAAATTATTTCTCGAAAATGGTTCCGACGATTTTAATTAAAAAATTCTAAAATATAGTCCATTTAAATATAAATTTAACGATATAAGCCGTTTTCCCGGGAAAAATCTAGTTCTTGAGAAAATAGCATAAAACGCGGACAGAGAGACCCCGGATTCGATTCCCCACCCGGGAGAAGTTATTTTTATAGTAAATTTGGGTAATAATTAAATGTACATAGGAAAACTAACAAATGGAAAACACTGGGCTAATTAATTATGAACTCGTATATGAGAAATATGGTCTGAGTTTTCACGGACCGAGTTTTTAAGATTAAAGAAACGCGCCTCACCACTAAACTTACCATTTTGTACAATGCAAAAGCCACTTTTAAACCCTAATGGTCATTTTCAGTGCTAGTGGGACGAATCAAAATGCGGAAGAGAGAAAAAATAAAATAAAAAAAAAATAAAAAAAAACGGTCTCAACCTTCACCTCTTGGTCTTGACCTCTGACCTAACACCTACATAGCTTTTTTCTCTTAAGCATTTTGACTCGTCTCAATGGCACTGAAGATTAACACTTGCGGTTAAGAGCCGGCTTCGTGAAATGAACTTACTTTGGACTTTATTCTAAATCGTAATTTTACCAATTTGATTTTAGAGTTTCACTATTTTTGCAAAAGAACTATGTAAGTTTTATAGATGATTATTACAATTTTATTGTTAATTGGATGGAAAAATTACTACTTATTTGTTTGTTTAAACTTATGGTTCTGTATAATGTGCTTTCAATACTTTAACCTAACAAGAAGGACTTTTACTTTCTCCTTATTTACCAGTGTCTTCTTCTCATTAAATTATTAATGGTGTTTCTCCTTCTCTCCCAGCTTATGTTGTGAGTAGAGAGAGTATTGTGACAGTAGAAAATTAAACTCTCTGTTAATAAATATTTAGAGAGATGTAGGACCAGGTTCTAGACGTCGACGTCGCGTCGGGCTGTTGTAGGTCGGTCTTCTACCAAGGTACCCCTTTGGGAACCTTAGAAAGCCTGCAACTCGACTTGCTTTCATCTCTTATTCAGGTCTGTATTACAGAGGATTAAGTGTCTACAGTATCGATGTTTAAATGTGAACTAACGAAGCCATGAGATGGTGGTCTCGGATTTCTGAACCCTATCCCTTTTCCTATTTATTAATTAGTTTATTAAAGTAAAATATAGATGGTCAATCTCGTTATTACTGAACTAACTAATATTGAATACTCTGAACGTTTATACTTTCATTGATGTGATTGACTGTGTTGTTGAATTAATAGAGTATGCAAAACCACTATAGTATTTATTTAATGATATAACAAATGGAATAGATGAAAAGCATCAGCAAATATTTTGATCTAAACCGATCTTTCTTTGTTAGATAAGTTTTTTTGTTTATTTATCAACTGAAACCGATCGAGTATCATGAATATACAATGTATTTTAATAATACTGACGTAGGCGTAACTAATCTTATATTTTGATGATTATAATATTATATTGATACGAAATATAAACATTTAAGGTTTGTTCCAACCACAGTTCAAACTGGTTTGAAGCTGTCCGACGCATGCGCATCGGACCACACTTGATCGTTTTTTGCTAACGCGCATGCGTCCGTACAGTTTGAAACTAGTTTGAAGTGTGGTTGGAACAAACCTATTATCTCTGTTTAGATGCGTAGAAAGTGATTCTTTTCGTAATTGTATTCATTGCGCATGCACGTTTCATTATCCTGTGATAAGGTGAAGAATTGATATTTTCTTCCGCACTAAGGCGGAAAATAAGAAGAATTCTTTACCTTATCGCAGGATTTGCGTGTTTGTTTACATTTAACAAAAATAATTTGCTGTTTGTTTAATTAAAGTGTTTTTATCAAGTCTTTAGTGATAATACATGTATATTTAATGATTTTCTTTATTTATTATTAAAATCTAACAATCCTAGATAAAGTAAAGTACGCAACTCGTGCTAAAATTGCATTTTGCTTTGCTCGTGTGGTTTTATTCGCGGTCGCTCGGGTGCAAACTCAACACTCGCATGCAAAATGCTGCTTCTCGCATTAGACGCTTAATGTACTGTAACAAGAAAATATTTCAATACTGACCTGATTTTACTTCTTCTTTAGATATTAACAGGGAAATAATGATAAGTGTCACATTTTAGTAACTATCATATCTTACTATAATCTTGAACGATATGACGGTGGCTGGTTTAGTTCACTGGTGTGCATTTAATGCTATCTACGCTTGTATTAGAATAATTTTAAGTATTTTGACTACTAATTCCGCTATTAATCTTTCTCTTTTTTTGTTGGTATAAATTGATCTGTATTAACTTACTTACATCGAATTTCTCTCAAATCAGGAAAAATGGAGGTTTATAGGTTGACCTTTATAGTCAGATTACTAAAGTTAGGTTTAGGTCACTTGACCCTTCAAAATTTCATTATCTCTCCGTAAAACGTTGGTTACTTAGTATCGTATCCTCTTTCTAATAAAGGTTCTCTTCTTTTTACCCTGAAATAATATTAATAGTCTTTTATAAGATTGCCAACTAAATAATGTACAAGGTTATGTTATAACCTTGAGATATATTTTACTTCATTCCGAGTCTAACAAAGCTAAAAGAAATTTATACATCTACCAATTAGTTATTATTTTTACAAAATGTGTCTGTCTTTATGTGTGCATAAATTGAATTTCCTGTCATACGCCAATGTACAGTTAACCTTGTAAATCAGTGGCATTTGGAACTAATAAAAACTTAATAATTATTATAATTACGTATTTAATTCTGTCACATTTATACAACATTCAGTTTGCTTTAGCTCTAATATTATGTGCTTGATGCAACAAGTTAATAATACCAGCCCATAAAAACCAAGTTTTTATTATAAATCCTTTATATTTTTGCATTTTAGTTCTGAAGGGAAATATTGGTATTTATTCATTTCAATTTTAATTAAATAATTTAAAATTAATTAATTAGTAACATTTAATTAATTATT
Source organism: Gerris buenoi (assembly GCA_001010745.2). Lineage (NCBI taxonomy): Eukaryota > Metazoa > Arthropoda > Insecta > Hemiptera > Gerridae > Gerris > Gerris buenoi. Next base: position 530,570 of record KZ651386.1, read on the forward strand.
ATATTTGTTACAATGATATTGTATCGGTAGAGAGTCGAAATGCCAAGATTTGGCAAGATTGGATAATTAATTGAATCTTTATTTATTGTATTACTTTTTTAAATTTAATTATCCCATTCATTTTGAAAAAGATATTTTTTTTTTAATTAATTAAATTTAATTAATTAATGAAATTAATTAATACCAACCAACCAAATACACCAAACACCATAAACCACCAATTACCAACCAATACCAACCAATTAAATAATTAATTATTTTTTTATTTTATTTTTGATACTTAATTTTTTAATATTTATTTAATCCATTCATTTTTTAAAAAAAGAATTAATTAAATTGAAAAATTAATTTATTAATTAATTAATTAAATTTAATTAATTAAT
>KZ651387.1:10920-22958 GCA_001010745.2 Gerris buenoi
TATATATATATATACTATGTATATTTGTATTTCACATGTGCAAAATCAGCTAACTCCAAAAAGGTAGTTTCGAGATGTTGTAATTTTAACAAATTGAACTTTTAAATTGATTTTTTTTTTTAAGTTTGCATTTGTAAAGATGAAGAGATGAGTAGGCAACCAAACTAATTTCTATTTAGTGTCAAAAATGAAAAGTATGGGGGAAGTTCTTAGGTGGTTCTCAACAGAATGGGTGAGGATTCTGTAGGTATTATTAATGGTTAATATTTGTACTACAATTAGCTCTTAATTTTTAATAAATATTGAAATTTATTATTTTTTAATTAGTTTAAATAGGTTGTTTTTAAGTAGGGAGCTAAATCGTAAATTTACTTTGTTTAATTTCAGTCACCGTACTTTTTTTATGTACTTGCATGCCCTAAAAATTATGACCAGTCATGTGGATGTTCAATAGAGCCTTTATTTTTCTTATTTCATTCTATTAGGCCTTAGGAAGAGTCAACGTTTTTTTTTTTATAAAAAGCAACTGAATTGTTATCAGGGGGAAATGCTTATTAGGGCTGAAAGTGCCCTCCCCCCCATTTATATTACCTTTTAGTTCAGTTTTTTTAATTCAAATTTCTAATCATTACTATTTTTGTAATAAATTTTGCATACACTAGTTAAAAATTAAAAAAAAAAAAAATGTATATCGTTTAATTTAATAATAATGAATTTAATTAATTTGTCTTCTTTTTTTCAATCACAGGTGTTATTGGTAGTATTCGGTAGTTCAACAATGTTTGTGAGGGAAAATCTCTATCACAATCGCTAGCCAATTTCATTTACCAAGAATAGAACAATTATCAATGTTTGGTTTCTTTTTATTAAACTGTGAAGAATAAATAAGACAAATTTTATAGTTCTATGAATTAATCTAAAACCTCAACAAATGTTCAGGAAAGAAACGATTATTAAAAGTTCATTAGAGTATTATCCCGTGGTTTTTTTTTTTTGTTTTTTTTTATAAATTGTTGGAAAATTGTAAGGAGTCAGAGTTGATTATTTCTTGTAAGAACAATAATTTTTGATAATCGATATAAAAATAATAGAATTAAAAACATAATAGTGAGGCAAATACAAAATAATGCATTTTTGTGAAAAGTATGTCGAGTCTTTCATAAAGTACGATTAATAGATTTTGCCCAGTAGCTGCTTTGTGTAAAATCAGTTATTTCGCTTATTTTCAGTCAGGTCAGGACTTAACTGATATAGTCAAGAGACNTAAAAAGTATGGCACTTCTTTAGATTGTTACTCCTCCTTTTTTTTTTTGTTTTTTTTTATAAATTGTTGGAAAATTGTAAGGAGTCAGAGTTGATTATTTCTTGTAAGAACAATAATTTTTGATAATCGATATAAAAATAATAGAATTAAAAACATAATAGTGAGGCAAATACAAAATAATGCATTTTTGTGAAAAGTATGTCGAGTCTTTCATAAAGTACGATTAATAGATTTTGCCCAGTAGCTGCTTTGTGTAAAATCAGTTATTTCGCTTATTTTCAGTCAGGTCAGGACTTAACTGATATAGTCAAGAGACTTGTAAGTTTGCAACTTATCATAGTGTACACAGTTGAATAAACCCAGTGAGAGATTCAATATGGCAGAGCTGATTATACCCAAATGCAGGGGGAGGGAATTTCTACTATGCTACGTATGTCTCACTCTATTCGATTTTTGGAGTTAGCTGATTTTACACAGGTGGCTCAGATATATGTATATACTTTCGTAATGTTATTCTAAGCATTTTTCTAAAAAAATATGTTTATTTTAACATTTAGTTTGTGCTTTTTGTTAGGTCACACAATTATATATATTTTTAACTATGATTAGAATAAAGAAAAATAAATATTAATAAATTTACAGGGTTATTCTGAGAAAAAGTAAGTAAAATAAAATATTTTTTGTAACATTTAATTATTTTTTTTGTTTATCTGGCGAAAAACTAAAATCCGCTTAAGACAATAAGTAGTGCCAGTGTGATTTAATAAGACAATACTTTACTTGTATATTTTTAAAAGTAAAATAGTTTTTGGACAAAAATAATAATAAAAAAAAATAAAAATTGCTGTGGTGATGTAATATGGTGGTTGTCTGTGTAAATATTGTGAATAATAATAACTCATAATGAGTTTGAAAAATAAATAATAAAAAATATACAATCATATGATCTCCTGATTAATTAGTCTTTTATATCAAACAGTTTTTAATTATTATTTTTTTGTTTGTACTAATTCATTAAAATGCCATGTTAATATCATGTATTGACATTTTTTTTAAGTCTTGATAAAAAAAAATAAAAAAAAAAATGTTTAATTTATTTAAAGTAATTTTAGTTTTTTTTAGATAGCTTTTTTATACTGATAAAATTATGTGGTGTTTCATGAATGATTGTTTCCCCTTTTCTTTTGCTTTTATTTGTCTCAACAAAATTTTATATTTTAGAATTAAAAACATAATAGTGAGGCAAATACAAAATAATGCATTTTTGTGAAAAGTATGTCGAGTCTTTCATAAAGTACGATTAATAGATTTTGCCCAGTAGCTGCTTTGTGTAAAATCAGTTATTTCGCTTATTTTCAGTCAGGTCAGGACTTAACTGATATAGTCAAGAGACTTGTAAGTTTGCAACTTATCATAGTGTACACAGTTGAATAAACCCAGTGAGAGATTCAATATGGCAGAGCTGATTATACCCAAATGCAGGGGGAGGGAATTTCTACTATGCTACGTATGTCTCACTCTATTCGATTTTTGGAGTTAGCTGATTTTACACAGGTGGCTCAGATATATGTATATACTTTCGTAATGTTATTCTAAGCATTTTTCTAAAAAAATATGTTTATTTTAACATTTAGTTTGTGCTTTTTGTTAGGTCACACAATTATATATATTTTTAACTATGATTAGAATAAAGAAAAATAAATATTAATAAATTTACAGGGTTATTCTGAGAAAAAGTAAGTAAAATAAAATATTTTTTGTAACATTTAATTATTTTTTTTGTTTATCTGGCGAAAAACTAAAATCCGCTTAAGACAATAAGTAGTGCCAGTGTGATTTAATAAGACAATACTTTACTTGTATATTTTTAAAAGTAAAATAGTTTTTGGACAAAAATAATAATAAAAAAAAATAAAAANCGCTGGCTGAGATTGTAAAACACGGACACCTAATCTACCGTAGAAGTCATTCTTGAAGGAGCTGAACGTGATGTGAGAGTGTCCAAAAGGCAAAAAGATAAGTTTACACACGTAGAAATGAGATCATTAAGACGAAGCATCTCTTCCCCCTAAGCAACGAAAGCAAGATAATTTTCAGTGCAAATAAAGAAAAACGTCTCTCCAATAAAAGTAGTTTTACAAGTATAAATATTAAAGATAAATATGTTTACATCAGAAGGTACCTTGAATAAAGCACTTTTGTTGAAAACAAAAGCACAACAAGTGCATAGTGAATGGTATCCTAATCAGGTAATATCGCCAATCCATATCAACTGATTTTACTACTCATAGGTATGCATGCTGGTGAATTATATAGCAGGAATTGGTTGAAATATAGGAGGAATTGCTTTTTTTCAATGAAGATTTAAAAGTTTTTATAAACAACCTACCCATCAGACCAATTGAAAAACATATTATTGGAATTTCGTTATAAGGAGAGAACGCTAGGAAAAAAGACAATAAATTTAAAATTTAAACGTAGTTTGGAAATATCATATCTTCAAAGTTTGTACAATTCCACTTGGAACACACTTGATCCATCATTTATACAAGCAAGCTTAGAAATGTAACAAGTTTATCCATGCGTGTTCAGGAGTTTACCTTTGAAACTACCGTTAGATACAATTCTGTCCATTTAACAGTTCAAACTCTCCAGAGTGCCACTTAAGCATTTCAGAGACAAGTTGAAATGCTTTACTTTGATATTGTTTACTGGCTATGTCAGAAATACGTTCAAACGAGAGTTAGTGAGGGGGTTAAAATGGTCGAGCTGTCAGTCTAATTGTGCCAGTTCAGTAGCATACTTAACAGTAAACTGATTCAACTTGGTCCAATTCTTGGATATGGTAATTTAATATTACAAGAAAGCAAGTGGTCACCTTTCTAATCTGATTAATCGATCAGCTGCTTCTCAGCGCCAATGTCCAAAAAATAGTAATATATTTGCACTCCGAAAATATATGGATGCATCTAAAAAATCAGTTTATCTCCTATAAATAAACAGTCATGCCGACCCTCATAAAGAACTATTAAGATATCATGAAAAAAAAAAAAAAAAATGATTTTAAATGGTATGCATTGTTCCTTTATGCATATAAACTATAATAAAAATATTTAAGATGGCCATATCTTACCTGCCATATCAAATCATAGATTTAATTTTTTTCCTTTCTTTTGCCATAAAATTTATGTATACATATGTATATTTTTTGTCCCTAATTTGTGCAATCACCATTTTGTAATACTCACTGTGAGTATGTCATCTGTATTAAATTTCCACGTGAATAAATTATGTTAATTGTATTTTCTTTGTTATTTTAATTCTTTAAAATGAAATAATACCAAAAAAAAAAATTAAGAGGGCGTTGGGAGGCGTAATAAGCCAAAATTTATTTTATTTTTGAACTTGTATTTTTATTTTAGTATATTCTGTTTTTAACTCTAACAGAGTCTATATTCTATTTAAGCCGTATCCTGTTTTTAATTCTTAACAGAGTGTATATTCATTTTTATATGTATTTGCAAGTTTGTAACATAAAAAACCGTATTTTTTAAGGTCAAAGGAAACTTTTTTTGCATAACATGTTTTGCACATTGTTTATGTTGGTATTTTGGGAATGTGTTTAAGTAAATGTTTTGTATAAATAAATAATATTTAACTTTTTCCCCCTATTTTAGACGTTCAAACTATTTTAAGTTTGGGCTTGAATGATTGCCTTGTCCTTTTATTGCTGCTTACACCGCTAATCGCACGGGTAATTTTGACGAAAGAGATATTGCTACCGAGTAAGAAATTATAGAAGCAGAAATTAATCTGTTATTATTTGAAATGACGAGTGTGACTTTCAAGTGAATCGGTGGCTCACTTAAAATTCGTCCCTTCTGTTATTCCCAGTCAAACTAATTAAAAGATTATAAAAAATCTGGCTTGACAGTGGTACATTTATAATTTAAACAAATGTCTACTTTGTTAATTCAAAAATATTGTCTGGTATCTAAAAATGTCTGACTTTACTGTCCCACGCCCTCTTACTTCAGCTAAGCACACACACAGAAAAGGAGATTATTCGACATCAAATATCCATTGAGCAAAAAATCAATTGAGTTAAATCTGGTGAGGGTACAGAATTTCTTCTTGGAGGCAGTGACAAAATTAATTGATGGAAAAAATATGGATAAATTTGAGTACCCAAAAATGTACAGAAAGGAAGGAGTATTGTCTAGGGGTATATGGATAAACTGTGTAACCATTTTATCATTAGAAAGCTCGTTAAATGTGCTACATTCGATGTAAAATAGTTATTTAATAACCCTCAAAATTCACATGGGAGCTTAAAGCTTGGCCATCACTTTTGATAAAATAAAATATATATATTTTTATAGTAGCTTGTATCACATTGATAACCAATCTGAAGTAGTGTATTGTAAAGAAAATGTATTCCCTTTCTGAATGCCATAACGGCATATCTATATCTTTTACAGTTGATGAGTTGCTAGGCAATGAATGAAAAAAAAAAAAGATCTCAAAATCTAAGTTCGATGGATCATTGATTAATAGGACATTTATTGATGGAAATTGATATAGAAGCACCTCCTTTTCTGTTTCTGCGATTAGCTAACACACGCTGCGTGTGTTTATATATATATTTATTATTTAAGAGATTTATATTTATTAGTACATACATCTNGGTACATTTATAATTTAAACAAATGTCTACTTTGTTAATTCAAAAATATTGTCTGGTATCTAAAAATGTCTGACTTTACTGTCCCACGCCCTCTTGATCTATTGTAATATTTTATTTCCTATTGTGATTAAGTGTGACATTTCTCCATTCATAATAGCATTTTATTATTTTATATTTTTTTAAACTTTATTTTTTTATAGTTTAAAAAATTAAAATTAAACGATAATAATTTTATTATTTATGTGTTAATTTTTATCGATCTAATATATACTGTTTTATAATGTTTTTCTCAAATTATTTTTTTTCACCTATCGAACTGAACACTATTTATTTACCGATTGTTAAATCTGTTTGGTATCAAGGTGTCGGTGCGCTTGACTACCTTGTTTCTTTTATACGACTGATCAAGTGTCTACTATAAAGTAAATTAATATGTAACATACTAAACGAAACTCAAAAAGTAAATACTCCGGCTTTATTGTGAAAGCGTATTAATCCAGACCCTAATCGATCGTTGTACTCGAATCAGTCAACTGATCACGACTTTATTTTATAGTTTCTTGATATACGACATTAACATAAACCACTTAAGTTTTGACTGTGATGGTTGCAATAAAATTTTAGTTGAACAATTTAAATTGTTTGGCATCACATTGGAAAGAGGTGCAAAAAGCAACACTGGTGGCCGATTAGAGTGTTTAGAACTGGTACTTACGTACCTTAGTTATTTTTTTATTATAACCTAATGGAGTTATTGAGTTTTGTTCAGTATGAGCCGCTAGGTCGTCTGTCCGTAAAACCTACTTTTTTTATATGTAACATTTCAAGTAAGTAAATTTTACTTTATTAAATGACTTTTATTAAAAATTTAACAACGAAGCATAAGCAGGCTATTAAATAGACTGAAATCAACTCGTGGTTTTGGTAGCAAGAAGCTTGTGTGTTCCCACTACTTTAACATTAAAAAAAAATCGATCAGAATTTAGGATGACTATTCCCATGTATTATATATTAATTATAAGTATTGAAAAATTATAGATAAATAATTTTTAAACTCTTAATTTTTCTTTCTATGTGTATTTTTTATTCCTTAACAGTGTAAGATCTTCAGTAAGATAGTTAAATGTGTGTTTGGCAGGAGTGAGTGAAAGCGAGGAACAAGTGGAATAGGAATAGTTAGAAAAAAGGTTTGTTGATACATTTGTTTTCGGGGCTGTTTAATTTTAGCTATTGCTGTTGTGTGATTTATCTCTCTACGTAGGGGGAAGATTTCATTAGTGTTTCGACCGGGACAAACACGTTAAACTTTGACGATAATCCAGAGGTGGTTGGCCACATTATTGAGGGAGAGAAAAGCGATAGTTTAGCAGCTGAATGGGTTGAGCTTAGGCAGGTGTTATCGGAGACGGAGGTTCCCTACAATACTTGTTGAAAGTCAACGATTAATGACACAATTGATGTCTCGACAAGCTACCGACAGGTTCATGGCAGTACCTAATTTAAATAAGGCTGTAACTAGTTTTACCGGAAGGGATACGTCTAATAGAGCGGAGTATTTGCTTTAAAAAAAATGCAGTACTGAATGCCGAGATCTCTTACAGCAAGTTAAAAAATGAGTAATAATTTACACGTTTTTTAATAAATGAAATGAAATTAAAATCTCTTTATTTGATAAGATCACATTTCTGTGATGTGCAAAAGTCGAGTACATATCATAAAACAAGTAACAATAATAATCTACAATAAAAATTAATTATTAAAGTCTAGCAAAAAGTACTCTTCTATGTTGTTACAGAAGATTTTTTAAAAGAAACGCCTTAATATAAATGTTAAATTTGTCTAAAGGTAAACACTACACTTTTTTCAAAAATACATTTTTTTTAGTAAAACCAACAGTGACACCGCTATGAAGTGCTAAAGATTGCAAAAACTAATAAAGCGGAGCTAAACATTTGAAATAGAGAAAACATTTTTCTCACCCATATCTTACTTTCTAACATAGTGGTTTTAATAAAACTTGGCTTGAATCATCTAGTCTAATGTACTATTGTAGTGAAGTGCTACATTTTATAATATATTAGATGGAGATGGCCAGGGCGTGAGGGTTAAGGAATAGTGCTGTTCCCCCACTACACAGCTCTTTATTACAATCCTCTTTAACTATCAAATCATCATAATTCACTCTCTGTGTGTCGTAAACGGGTAACAAAAAAACGGGTGAAAACAGAGTACTTAGTTAAAATTTAGTATTCATGCTCCTTTTAGCAATGCTCTGACCAAGTTCGTAGGGCGTACAGGCACTACTGACTTCCGCCACTCTCTATAGGTCGTAGTCCAGTTGTCAACAAAGATTTAATGAATATGGATGTATTTAATTTGATGCTATTTTTTTCTGAATAATTTACCTTCTTCTGGGTTTTGAAGAGATTGTAAATGTGAGGTGTTTTGAATTTTTTCTTAAAAGACCCAACTAATCAAGAATTTATGCTACAAGGAACAATCTACAACTTTATCAAGGTGTGGAACTGCCGAAACATTTTTTTTTCCGGGGGTTTTAAAATCCAGAGACAATAAAATTGAACTAGGCACGCTGTTACACCCAAAAGATATTAAAGATGCTATTAAAAATGTCCTTAGTGAATTTCCAAGGAAAAATATATATTTGCAAATAAAAGCCCCTGTGAAAAATGGTTCAAACTCTTTTTAAATGACATCCGAATATACTGAAGAGGAACACAGAAGTTACATCTAAATTTCTTGGTGCATTTAACAAAATTAACCAGGAAAATGATAAACTAAATAAACATGTTAAAGAAAGCAAACAAGTAGAGTTGGAAAAAGAGTGGGTTTTTCTTAAGACACAAAAACATGTCTAACAACTGAACTAATGAACTAACAATTCTTCACTATGGAGGTGGTACATTCAGGAGATTCACTCCCAATGAAATATCTAAAAATTTATACATCCAATTAAGACTTGAATAACTATACAGAATTTAGTTTCGATAAAACTATTATAATTCAAATAGGAGCTACGAATCTTCTAAAGGTGCGTTTACACCTTACATTTATTGCATGATTGGATGTCAGACAGAAATCTCAGAAGTCTGAGATCTACTCTCAGCTATAAGTGTCGACAATTCTATACCAACAGATGTGAAACGCCGATTATTTGAAAATTCAAACTCCTCTTCGTACATTTATTGCAAATTTAAGCCTTGCGAGAAGTGTCAGACATATGTCCCGGACATAAATCTCAAGCAATTTCTCTCAGACGTAAACACTCAAAGCGATTTCTTTCTGACACTTGACATTTATTGCCGGAGAGAAATGTCAGGTGTAAACACACCTTTAGGCTACCAGAGATAGGCATACAATCTAAAAAGTGGCACTTCTTTAGATTTTTACTCCCCTTATAAAAAAACAAAAACAACGTAACTACTAAGTTTGATCTAAAACCTGTTTGCTTGATGCTTTGTTGGAAGGCTATTTTTTTTTATATTCTATGGGTTATGACATAGAAGCCTTGTAATGTAAACAGATAATAAAATACTGTTAGGTCTACAGGGTGTTTGGTCGAAGATGTAACAAACGAAGAGGGCAGATTCAACCCATCATTTGCAACTATACCTACATATATACCATGGGTCAATTCTCAATAGTTTCGCCACAATATTTTTTTATTTTCCAAGGTACGACCATTTTACCCTATAAAATCGATTTCTGCTCCTAAAATAATGATGATGGAGCTGAAAAAAAAGGGTACCGTTGAAAAGAGGAGAAAATTTCAGTTTAGAAAATGGTCTATTTATCTTATTATCATTATTATTATTTATATATCGTACTATTTTTACAGTAGAATAAATTTACAAAAATGTATGTCCAAGCGTAACTCTGTACGTCTAATAGTTTCCAAGATATCATACTTTAAAAGTTGGGTTTTTTTTTTTCACAAAATGTAAATTTTAAGTATTGCTCTCTTTTTGGTGCGAATATCGGCGTAAAAGTGTTACCCTACGTGAAAAGTCATACGGAATGAAGTTGTAGTAAATATAATTGGCTTCAACTTCATACGCAACTCTGTACGTCCAATAGTTTTCAGTTTTCGAGATAAGACACTTTAAAAATTATCTATTTTTTCCAAAAAAATTGACATTTTGTATTATTACTCTCGTTCGGGCCGAATGTTGGCATAAAACCTCTCACCTACGAGAAAAGTCATAAGAAATGGAGTTGTAGTAAACTGAATTGGCTTTTATGCAAGCACAAAATGAAGCATGTACAAAAAGTAGTTCTCTGTTGCAACCGTAAAAGAAACAAAAAATAGTATTTTTTTTTAAGAAATGAACCAAAACCACTTATAATATCAAGATTTTGGGCATTAGATTAAAGAAAAATGCATAGAATATAAAAATGTATATAAATATTTCTTATTAAAAATGTTCTTCAATAATTGAAAGACAGGAGATGCTTCGTTGAGCAATTGGCAACTTCGAATTTGAAATACTCTGTCAATTCCGTGTCAGACTGCTTAGAAATCCACAACTTTTAAAGGCTTGTTGTGCACTTCAATAGAGACAGTGATTGTTGTCAAATGATCACAACTTGTTATTGGAAGTGGTTTAGGCTCATTTCTTCAAATTAACAATTTTTCCGTTTTTTGTTTCTGCGGGCTTGTTTTGTGCTTGTATAAAAGCCAATTAAATTTACTACAACTTCATTTCCTTAAATTTTTCTCGTAGTGAGTGGTGTATGCCGATATCTGATATTTAAAATTTTCATTTTTTTATTTAAACTTTTGACCTATATAGATGCGCTAAATTAATCTTTTTCTTTCAACATTTTTCACTGTCTAATTTTCCTACTAACTTTATGCAAACTATAGCTGTATCCGTTCTTGCTTAGTGGTAAAGAATCACACTCCAAATAACTAAATTTTAAAAATTCAAAGGAAACTTTAAAGAAGTAATATTTTGACCTACCACACTGAACTTGAAGTTCGATTTTTAGGGCCACTAAACACGATTTTTATAGGCTAAAATTTAAAATTAGGGAGGACAAAAAACCTAGCACCCCCGGGGTGGACCTCTCCCCCCCGATTGTAGTTTCCCCTCCTCTACCGGAGGTGCCCCCTCCCCATGGTTATAAATGTTATTAAAACATGAGTGGCGTATCCAGGAGGGCACAGGGGGCACGTGTTTTGTAACAGCACGTAGAAATGTTCATTCAATGAATATACCTAAAGGTATCCTCATTATTTTGTTACCAACTATATATATATATATATATCAGACCAAAAACCGCTTATTGTGTGGTAAAACAAAAAACCTCGCCAAGTCTGTGGTCCTAAAAAGTTGTGAAATCAAATTTCTGTCCCGCCTCCCACCAGGGGCGTAGCGGAAATAGTCGGGGCCCCCCTGCAAGGTGACGAAGTGGGGCCCCAAAAGACACACATATATATTTATATAAATAAACAGGAAATGAAGGGGGAGGGACCATTTTTTCTCACATCTCTGCTTCACTGAGGAAGCATTGCTCTACCCCTCAATAACTCGGGAAAATATTTTAAAACCAATCTAACAATAGAGGTTGTTTTCCCAGCAAAAATACAGTTTCCGAGATATTGATTAACATAATTAGGTTTTTGGTCAAAATCGAAAACGAATGAGAAAACAACAGTCTTTTGAACAAATTTTTAAACTGCATTCCCGTGTACTGGAGTAATTTTATTTCACCCAAGCTCTGCAAGGCTAAAATGTTTAAAAAGTTAAGTTTTTAATGTAATAAAATAATATTTAATAAATTGGTAAGGCGTGAAGTCTCACGTAAAAAGGGTTTCGTTGGTATTGTGAACAAAAAATAGTAAGGGGGTGGGGAGAAAAGTTATTAATTTTTTGACGAAATGGCGCGCAAAATTAAACGCTAACCACAAGTGTTATACATTTTTTTAAACTACTCTTCAATACCTTTTATACGATTTTATGTTATTTGACAAAATGGCGCCGAAAATTAAACACTAAGCCTAAGTGGTATATATATTTGTAATCTACTCTTCAATACCTTTCATTTGATACCCCACTTAAAATT
>KZ651387.1:30636-47577 GCA_001010745.2 Gerris buenoi
TATTCTATATCTGATTAATTTACACTTATATTAATTATTCTTCTTAAAAAATCATTCTGTCAATAATGGTTTGGATTCCATAATTTTTACACCTGAAAGAACAAACAATAAATAAATAAGATTAAATTAATATATACGACTGAAAAGTAGTGTACATATACTATTTGAATATGTATAAATAAATACATAGAAAATAGATCCAATAATAATCGTTTCAATTAGATAGTTTTAAATCACCAAAAAGAGTCACTTAAGTTAAAACTTGTTAACACTTTCCTGCATTAAATAATGCATTAATAATATATTTGTTAGAAAAAAAATCTAGATCTGGTATATTAAAAGTTTAGTAATTATTCCATAAAATACTAGTAATAAACTACTAACCACGACTTACCACGATTAGGATCTGTGAAAACCTAATCTAGTTTTTACCTTTTGCCTAATTAATAATTCAACAATTATATTACTGCAAATGAATTAAATTGACAAAAAAAACTTACTTTCAAAAAATGGTGTCATCATTCTCGATGCAGAAGACGATGAAGTCAATAAATTAATATGAAATAATATTTAAAGAAAAAAAGAAAAAGAACAACACGCAATCGTTATCGTTATCAGTAATCACTACGGTAATAACAATAACAAAGGAATTTCAATATAAATATTAGTACCCATTATTAATTTAACTAATCACCAATAATAAAGTAACGTACACTATTAAACTTATAATTCGACTGTCTACCTGCAATACCTCAAAATCGAAATTTTTGTTTTATTGCATTTTTTAAAGATATTATTAATATCTACCTATGTGCAAAATCTAGTTAGCCAGCAATTATTTTTTATAGAAATTATTATAATACTTCGTATTCATCATTTNATTAGTGCGTTTACAACGCGGGAAATTGAGTGACACAGACTGGCCAACCTCTCTGGGGGAAAAAATAAAGCCACTAGGTCTGTGGGTAGGGGTGGGACAGCGTTTATCCAGAGGGCTTCTCCCCTCCACTAGAGCCATTTATCTTTAACTAGTTCGGCAGTAGGGAAAATTTCAAGCTCTTATTGGCTTATCACACCATTTGCTAGTTTTTCCTGCGCTGTCAACGCTAATTTCTAGTTGGCGAAAACTTTAAACTCTCTTTTAGCAGTAATAAAAGAGAAGTTCGTTGAAAAAGGTTATTAAATATAGTGCACAGAATACTGGAATACATCGATTAAGGCGCATCCCGATTTTCACGTTACAAAAACGGGAAAAAAAGTAAATCGAAAGAAAAAAAAAAATAATAATAAATAAAGAGATAATTTAAATTGTCAAACACAATAATTCACTTATTTGGTAGCTAATTAACTTCTTTCCATACTTGGGGAAGTAATGATGGAATATTCAATGTAGAGATTTTTTAAATTGAATTTTGNATGAGAAAAGTTTGACATTTTAGTTGAGGTTCTTGCCACAAGGAGCGCTAAAATGACAGTTTAGTGACGTCACATGGGAATTGGTCCATTAGTATACATATTTGTAATCTACTCAACAACAATACCTTTCATTTGATACCCCACTCAAAATTGTAAAAAAAAATATTGTTTTCTCGCGACTTGAATTGTCCGCCATTTTGAAATTGAACAACTGATAATTTTGAGTTCGCTATATTTTTCCTGTGTGCGCGTTAAAACGATCTTTTATACTGGAAAGTTTTGTTTTTATCTCTTTTGGTTCAAAAGTTATTGGAACCGTACAGAGTGACAGACAGACACAAGAACGAAACTATAAGAACGAACAACGAAACCCTAAAAATCATTAAAAAAAAACCGGAAAAATTAGCCCATATCTGTTTCTATCAAACAAAGATCCTGAAGGTAATTAAATGAATTCAAATTTGTATGTACGCTAATCAGAAAGCTGAAGAATGAATAGGTGCACAATTTCCTAGCAGTAGTTTTTGCGAAAAAGTCGTGAATAAGTTTTCAGAAATAAAGAATAAGAGAGTTTGATAAAATTAGACAAAATCAGCATCGATATGGGTGTGACAACCATAAGATACTCAAACACGAAGGAATAAGCCNAGAACAAGAGTTATTAATTCGATCGTCCATAAAAATACGACATCGGAATACATTTAAACGAATTACGAAGTTAAAATTAGTCTTTAGACTAGTCGAAGTTAAAATAATTAAAAAGCACTTCGCGGCAACTTTTATGCGCGTCGTGGGCACTTATTCGAAAGTACGAAACTAGATATACTACCAAAACAATTACTTCAAACTTTTAATGAAATACTGTATATTAGCACGTTAAAACATTATTAGATTGCATTATAAGTATTATTTCTAAAGAATTAACAAGTATGTGCGAGCTTTTACATCCGAAAACACTAGATCTGCAAATTCGAACTTTGAACAATATGGCGTCCGATACAAACGAAAAAAAAAAGAAGAAGCTAGCCCAGTGTTGCCAATTACAATATATGAAAATCTCTAAATAAATTTAATAAGATTGTTTTTTTCTTTATTAAACCTTAATTATTTTCATCCTTCTAACGGAATTCAAAAATAATTAATTATGTTTCAATTCTTAAATTAAATTTCGAAATATTATTAAAAATAACTAGGGGACCCTGCTCCTTACTCTCTTCACTCGCCATACTTTTTTAATAATATAAGAAAGATAATGATTATTGAATTAAGCATATTAGAATAATAATCCAATTAAATATAAATCTACTTTTTTTTACGCGACGTATACGTCGCGTCAGAGAGGTTACGTAAAAGTGACAAAGGTTGCTGTGACGTCATGCGCCCTCCACAAATTTTTCGTCAGGTTATCTTATCTGGCTCATTACAAACCATGGTTTACTAGTGTTCTGTAAGCATTTTATTTTTTCCTCTTTTTATTCTATTAAAAGCTTTTTTAACTGTTTTTAACCTTATCATATATCAGTAACATCATTAATAAGCCAATAAATGTACACATTATAGATTATAAAACAAATAATTGATTAAAAAATGATAATGAAATAAAATAGCACTGATAAAACCCAGTCGTATATCTAATGTTATGAGCCAGCTAACCTAAAAACACACACTTTTTTACGTAAGTGACGTCACACTTCCCCGGCGTATTGGACCTCGTATTTACATATTATCTTCATGGGGTCACTTTTTAGCCACAACCTTCCATCCCCTTTATTACAAGATCCTTAGTCGTTGTCCTGTTGTTTTTGTTTATGTTGTTTTACCGATTCATATCCGTTCTCACACCGGTAGATTAGTGAATTCATTTTTGTTTTGTTATCTATCACCGGCGACCATGGAGATTTCCAGAAAAACACTGTTTTTAGTTTGTTTAATTGTTCGGTGATACCGTATTCGAAATGCGGTGTTATATTTTCCACGTCGAATAAAGTTACCATAAATTATTTGAAACAAAATCGTATTAAAATGTATCGACAGCTTTATATGTCAGTTTAGTTGTGATAAATACAAACTTAAGTTACCAAGATTTAGGAGTAGTTTTGGTAAGTTTTATTCGATTTACTTACCTGTAGCGTCTTACTGCGCCTTGTGTATACTATAATCTGAAGGTTATTCTTGCTTTTGAAAGATAAGTGTTTTTCAATCGACGTTTCGATCACATTCTTTCGGATATTCATTTAACTTTTATATTAGTTATTACGACATAAGAAAATATTTTTAAACTACTTAATAAGACGAGGTTTCTTGAAAATCTATTTTAATCCTCAGTAGATATATCGGCAAGTGAATTGTACGGTGCCGTCGAAACTTTAATCGGTAAATTCGGATCGTACGTGTAACAATTTGAGTTCAGGTGATAAAATGCCCCATATTAAATTAAAAACCTTAATTTTGTGTACCATTGAATTTGCAATAACCACTCCGCACAGCTTCGCTGTGCTCCGTTCGTTTCCTGAAGAAAAATAACCCTCCTTTGTATAAACCAGGTAGAGGTCCGACTCGAAGAAATTTCGTCGGCACGTACAATCCGAATCAGCCCTTTACCTACTCTATACGCTTGTTATAGGTCGGTTGTTTTTCCGCAAACGGGCGGGAGTAGTGTGAAGCGGTGCGGAGCAGCCGCTGAAAATTGTAGGGGGAAAAATTAATGTTGTACTATGATTCTGTAAACAGTACTGTACAATTCACTTTCACTGATATATTTTTATATTAATATTTTTAGAGAAGGCTATTTTCAAGTTAACTTTGTCGACTTTGACGACTGATTTGCTTTAATTCCTCGTCCTTGTCAGGCTGCAACAAGGACCTCTATCTTGCATCGTATTCATCTTTCTTTTATCCTTTTGCTCTTTCTCCACGGTTTTCCTCCGTATCGTCATGGGGTCTGCCAGGTTTTTTTCGTCACCCCTGTGAAACGGCCTGCCGAATGTTGTCTGCAACTAATTTTGTCAGTAATTTACAGAGATTGTCGGACACGGACCGTTCCAATTCTATTTAGATCGAATTCACGAATAAAAGTCACAACACGTTATCAGTTTGTTTGAGAAGTGTAAGAGATGTACTAGATAAGCAGTTGCACCACAGAGATGTTGAAACGGCAACATAAAACCGCTGGCTTAACAATCTAGGTTGACTGAGTGGATAGCGACAGGAGGGACTCGCACTCTACTAACAAACTAAGCCTCGGCTTCTGTGCTAGCTCTGTATCTGTCACAGCTTTTTTTTCAGCGACCGGTCTGTCTAACCCCTTTTGTAATCTCCTGTCGACATTATGGTACAGTAGAGCCTCGCTAATCCGGATTTGACGAGACCGGACCGAGTCTGGATTGCTGAAAGTCCGTATTGCCGAAAGTCCGTATTAAACGGAATCGGTTTTAAAATGTCTGTAAAAAAAGCTGTAGTAGGGTAGAACTATTAAAATCAAGGTTTTTATCGTAAAAATTACTTCTGTTAGTCTCCAAAACATGCTTGTACAACGAAAGGCTTTTCTGTCACCTGTCCGAATATCAAATGATTTAAAATAAAATGACAATCTATTAAGCAGGTGGCAGGTATAAAAGGGACTTCCTGAGAAACAGGCTGTGTTCCGATATGAAATTCGAGGAGCGATAGTCGTTTCACAAAAAGTCGAGACATTAGACATTGTCGGCTGGGCGAAATTTCATGGAACTGGGTTGAGCAGCCTCTACATGTTTCCTAAAACCCTTACCCATCTCAGTCATGTATAATTGTATTTCCTGGAATACACTACCTTTATATCTTCCGCCCTACACTTCTGTGGAACCGAAACAGATTTATTGGTGTTCTCACTTATTCCTAATTATTCAAAATCTGTTTATTTTTAACAAAAATACCAGGTATTCTTTGTGTCGGAATGTAGGAATATACACCTGTAAACTGACTAGGAACCATTTAAAAAAAAAAAATAATAATAATAGACAATTAAAGCAGAAACCCTGGTTCCAATTTGTACGTAGTTTTTGACCCGTCCCGATTATACAGATGTCCGGACTAGCGGGGTCCAGATAAGCGAAACTCTACTGTAACAAGAATCACCCCACACCGTAAACAGGATTTTCTACGTCAAAGTCCTCAAACGCCTCCGAGCGCACGTGGCCCGTGTCCACTTGGACCTAACCCGAGAAGGGTATCCCTCCATCGTGACAGCGCTCTTGGCACTTGTCGTTAGTTGTGCTCAAAATTATTGCTCGAATAGCTATCACCGACTACCCACCTTACTCTCCCTATATGGAACTGTCTTAACGGCTAAGGAAGGAAAGCTGAATTTTGTGGGTTGTAGAGGCCGTCAAAACCACTACAAAGAGGTTGCCGAAGGACCTTACTTTAGAGTGGAGGTAGGTGGCTCAAGTGCTTACCATCAGGGGGAGAATACTTTGAAGGGACCATATTAAGTCACCTAAATAATTTGTAAATACACTTTAATATAAAACTTAACTGCCAAATTCCATATAGAGCACATAATATATCTCACAGTTATTTTTAAGTAATAACAAAGTTGCTATCATTATTTTATTTTATTTTATTTTTTTCAGTTTTTAAAGATGAGTTTTTGCAGTGAACACTAATGGGTACTATAAAGAGTGCTATTACCCTTATCACTATATTTATAAGCTGTACTCTCTACTTGTATGTTCTATCTTCAAATGCACCTGATATTGACTATGAAGGAAAGGTTTGTTTTATTTTTATTACATTTTTATTTTTGTTGCTGCTAGTGAAGATTTTTTCTTTATGGCTTCGGATTTAAAGGGAGATACTTTAATTTGATTTCATTTTTATTTTAATGTAGAACGTTTTGTTATTGCCATATTTGGGAACATAGCGGGATTATAGCGTAAAATCTAAAAAAGATATGAACATAGGGTTTTCACCATTCAAAAGGTGATACTGCTTGTCCATAATACACTTATTTAATTATTTTTATTTACTACTAAATACAGTGTTTTGGTTAAAAATGTCATACTGCTTGTCCATAATACACTTATTTAATTATTTTTATTTACTACTAAATACAGTGTTTTGGTTAATAAGAAATTTGTGGTCAATGTTCTTGGTAGCATAACTTTTTAATTTGTATGGTAAGTGAATAAATTTGACCTCATGTAAAATGGCCCATTTAATAAGCTTTAAAATGATATAACTTGTTAATAAGTTTTCTTCAAGTTTACAACCTTATTTGGATGAAAATGTGGTAATAAATGACAAGTTTATCAGTTTCCATGACTTTAAATGACCCTAAGACTTGGTGAAAAAATAGAAAGGGTAACAAAGAATAAATAAATAATCACTCTTTGTATTCACTAAATGAAAAATTGAATAGTATAGTATAGAAAAGTGGACATAATTGTTAGAAAAACTCAAAATACCCCCCCCCCCCCTTCCACCGTTGCTGTTAATAGTTAATGGATCTTCTGCAGCAGTGAAGTGCAGCACTGCCAGTTGCCCGTCTCACTCCTTCAGGTTTGAATTTGATAGCATCAAACGCTAAATTTTTTCGCTAAACAAGGTCCTCTCTTGTGTTCACCAATTGGCTGTTGGCTGTACACTTTAATTTACACCTCTCCCCACAGGTAGTAGTCTAATGGAGTGAGATCTGGTGAACGAGTTGGCAAATTCACAACTCCACCCCAACCGATCTACCGTCTTGGATAATTGTTGTCAATCCATAGTTCGTCGCTGCAGAAGATCCATTAATAGCAACAGTGGAGGGGAGGGGGGGGGGGTATTTGAGTTTTTGTAAACAATTATGTTTATTATACATATTAAAAAATCAATTTTGTTCCACTTGACTTCGTGCATAGATATATGCACTAAAAATTAAAATTCATTAACTGAGGAGAAATCTGCTTAATAACTAGCTTGGGATAACCAAATATTATTATCAAAATAAATTGCAATTTTGAGGAGCTACTACACCCCAAAAACTTTGAAAAAACGTGGGAAAAATATTATTTCTCGAAAACCGTTCCGACGATTTTGATTAAAAAATTCTAAAATGCCGTCTATTTAAAAATGAATATAACGATAAGCCGTTTCCCCAGGAAAAATCTAGTTCCTGAGAAAATAGCTTTAAATGCTGAATGATTGAAGTTATTTTTATGATACATTTTGTTAAAATTTTGAATAATAATTAAATTTCCTTATGAAAACTAATCAATTGAAAATACTGAGCTAAGTAATTATGAACTCTTATATGAGAAATTTGTCTATGTTGTATCAGACCGATTTCTTCTTTTTTGATATCATGCTTAAAAACCATTATTTACTCTTCATATAGAAAACACTAAAAAGGGCATCCCTTCTGCTTGTTTACATGAAATAATGTCACCAAATTTGAAGCGATTCAGAATAAAAATTGTAGGCGCTATTAAGGTTTTTAAGATTATTTATATTTGTTGAATAAAGGGGAGGGGTTTTGACGTCACATACTAGTACTAGTAAGGAAGCACACACGCTCACATGGAAGGAGGTAGAAAATACTAACACCGACTAGACCTCGAGTTCAGACTGACTGGCAGTTTATTCTTTCATTTCTTTAATAGATATAATAAACACATATTTTACATCACTTTTCAGAGTTTGCACCTTTTCTTCCTATATTTTGTTGCTTGTCTAGCCTTGTCATATCTATCCTTTATAACCTATTACATGACATCTTGTCTAGCCTTGTCATATCTATCCTTTATGACCTAGACATGACATCTTGTCTAGCCTTGTCATATCTATCCTTTATGACCTATGACATGACATCTTGTCTAGCCTTGTCATATCTATCCTTTATGACCTATGACATGACATCATTTTGATAATTTCTCTCGGATTGAAATTCCAAACTCGTAATTTATGTAAATCTACGTCAGTCACAACACAGTAAATGTGATGTTATTAATAGATATGAAATGAAACTGAAATATTGTTCATTTTTATATGCCAACTAATTATTTTTATACGAATATACAAATATTTTTGTATCTCTTGTCTTAGTCTCAAAATATTTTTTTTTTTTTTTTAGCTTTATTCGACAATGGCTCTACAAATTTTGTATTGACCACTCTACATTCTCTATTTCAAAGTACCAATTTAGTTTTGTAAATAATTACAAGATAAAATGAACTTTTTATACACTACGTTTTTAAATTTTCTGTTAACTAAATAGAAAACCATAAATTTGAAATATGTGTCACGTCAAAACAAATAAAAAAAACTTGCGAATTTTTTCCGAACTAACTTTCGATACAGCAAAATTTGCAGAACACAATTAATTCTGCTGAAAGATGGATGGCTAAAAGTATTCTAATAATGCATTGTCATCATGTTCTTAGTTATTCTAAAAGTTTCTAATGTCTAGCTACTCGGGATTAGCTAAAAAGTTAGTTAAAAATCGATTGCAAGATGTGTACTGGACAAACAAACAAGAAAGCAAGCTAATAAAAATGTAGTAAAATCACATCAGAAGTGTGTGACAATATTGTCAGAACACAAATATTCTTCCTTAAAGCGGCCCACCCGCACGTGCATTACACGTTACACTCCTGCAATTTTTTATTTTGACGTGCTGTGCTTAGCATGGCATATCGTGCGCCACACACTGTAAATGCTCTTTGACATGCTAGAAGTCGGTTTTCATACTGTGATTGTGATCTTTTAGTGTACACGATCAGTTATGCATGAGTTGTTGTGCCACGACCAGTCATGAGGTACGAAAGAGGAGGCAAATATAGAATAAAAATTGGTTGAAGAAGAAAGTCAACCTTGCTCTTAACTCGCCAACTCGCCACATAACCAATTTTTTTAATTTATTTATTTATTTTATTTTTTTCTAGAAAGACTTCAGTTTCCCTAGTAATCTTGAAGATCTCAAATCTATTGCAAAATTAATGAGAGCCTATTATGAGAAACACGATAAATACGTTTTCCTCCTCTTTAGCTCTGCTTATATATACAAGCAAAGTTTTATGATTCCTGGATCCGTGTTTTTGGTATTCATTTTGTTTTATTAATTTATTTTTGGTGTTAAAAAATGAAATTTTAATTACTTTAAATTTAGTGCATTATAATTGATGGGACTACAGTGCATGGGGGCTGACCAAATGGCTCTATACCGAATATCGGTTGTGGTTAGGCACGCTTCTACTATGGTTCAAATGAAACACTTCTATTGAACAGCTATCTATTTACCTCATGACGTTGAACCCACACTCAACAGTGATGTGAGTCCTCTACATCAGTGGTTCTTGTCCAGGGGGGGGGGGGATCAAAAGGTATTTAGGGCTGCTTTTTTTCTATTATATTTTAAATTATTTTACCAAATTTTGTTTTAATACTTCAATTTGAGTTTTTTGTTCATAAATAAAGGTTACCTTACTACCTAATAACAGTTGTTCTAAAAAGGAGGGGGACATTTTTTATAGAGATTTTAAGGGGGCAGCAGTAACTAAAAGGTTAAGAACCACTGTTCTAGGTGATTGAACCTTAATCTCTAAGCCAATGTAGAAGCAGTGCACTAACTAGGGACACATATTGCATTCGAATCAATTTTTATTTATGCTAACCGACAATATATTTCATTTCAGAATATTCTTGGTGGAGCCCTATTCGGTGTTCAAGTCGCATTGCCCTTATGTTGTCTGCTAACTGGAATCGGAGCGACTTGCAGTTATTTCTTGTCTAGAAGTTTCGGCAAAGGAATAGTCGAATATTTCTGGTGGACCAAAGTGAGAAAATTAAGAGAAAAGGTTTGTTATTTGTATTTTTAATTTGTTTAGTTAAATCGAGGACGTACAATTGTTTCAGAATTTCTAAGAAACCTGTTACTTACATGACAGAACACAGCTTGGCTTATTTGTAGAAGCTGTTGTTCCGGTTGTATCCCTCCCTTGTATAACGGTTTCTTTGAGTCTGTTGTTATCAGCAGTTGGGTTCACATCCTGTTTCTTACATGACAGAACACAGCTTGGCTTATTTGTAGAAGCTGTTGTTCCGGTTGTATCCCTCCCTTGTATAACGGTTTCTTTAAGTCTGTTGTTATCAGTGGTTGGGTTCTAATCGTTATCATATTTCTAGTGGAGAAAAGTGTATGTAATAATAAATGTGTCGACAAACATTTACTTACCTCCCCTTTTGCATATTTTGTTTAACTAACAACTCGAATTAACTTTTACAAAAGTGCAGCCATAAATTGTATGATTACAATAAATTCTGTGTTTTGTTTTGCAATACAATATTTTATGCAATACATATTTTTTTTGCTCTAGATTGTGGAACACGAGGAAGATCTGTTCTATTACCTATTATTTCTGAGGCTGTTTCCTATGACTCCTAACTGGCTTGTGAATTTGATGGCACCTCTTGTATGTGTTCCTTTAAAGACATTCTTTGTAACTATTACTTTGGGTAAGACTTTCATTTTTTTTCTCAAATTACCTGAGGTAAGATCCCATCTGCTTTTATAAAAAGCAGATGGGAAAAAGTGCTGCTAACCAATATTACACCCCCCCCTCCCCCCGAAGGTTAAAGGGATAAAGTAATTTTGTGTTTTAATGTTGTTCGACACTGTTCATTATAGTTTTTTTTTTTTTTTTTTTTTTAAATGTTTTAGGGCTGATTCCTTACAATTACGTATGCATTCAGGCAGGTGATATGATAGCTACTCTTACATCGATGGATGAAATATTTTCTCCTAAAACTTTCCTACAACTAGCTTCGATAGCGGTTGTTTCTGTCGGGCCTACTATTTATTACAGGAGATTGAAAAAGTACAGATGATTTTGTAAATTTTATTTCTGTCACACTGAACATTTCTTAAATGTTTGGGTAGGATGTTAAATTTATCGTAATATTTTGTATTGCCACGAGGAATTTATTTTTTGAACTAAGTTAAAAAAATAAAAATAAATAAATAAATTGTTTATTAAAATTAATATTTCATGTTTTGTAATAAAAATATTTTATTCATGTTTTTTATTAATTATATTTTTTAAGTAGATAAAATTATACGGTGCACCTATAATTGGTATACCGTTGGTGTACCTACCCCTATATTGGTGTACCTAGGTGATGGGATACAGAATCGTGAAAGGATTGATACCTGCAAGTGGCTAGGTCAGAAACAAAGGGTACATTAATGTTGTTATGAAGGATGAGATAAACAAAAAAGGGAGCATTAGTTATTTTTCTGAGGATTTTAGACTGAAGGGATTGGATATGGTAGGAGTTGGAGCGCTCGGTACGACCCCATAATTCGATGCCATATGTCCATGTCTATATGGGTTTTATTATAGTGTTATATATGAGAAGTTTGTTATGTGTACTGAGTTGTGATTTGTAATGTAAGAGCCGGTGTAAAAGTTTATATCGTCTGTTAGTTTCTTGTCTTTTGAGTTTTGTGTGGTGTGCCCAGGTTAAACGTCAATCAAGGTGTAACCCAAGGTAGCGGACTGCACTGTAATGAGGAATAGGGATTTGGTTTAGGGTTACTGGTTCACAGATGCCATGTCTCAGAGCAAAGGTCACGTGGTTACTTTTATTTTGGTTTATCTTTATTCTCCATTTCTTCAGCCAGGATTAAAGAAGAATTAGATGTTGTTGTACATGGTCAAAGCTGTTCGTGGAGATTCGTGAGATGAAATAATGCATTTGTCATCTGTGAAGGATGTGAGAGTGGTATGAGGATGTTAAGGAATGTCAGCTGTGTAAAGGGAATATAAAATCGGAGCTAGGATACTTCCTTGGGGTACACCTGCATTTATCGGGAAGATAGATGAAGTGGAGAGGTTACAAGAAACGTGGTTGAATCGGTTTCCGAGGAAAGATTTTAGGATCAGGTAGTATGTTGGACGAAGGATGCCCTTTAGCTTCCAAAGTAAGCCGGCGTGCCAAACCCTGTCAAAAGCCTGAGCCTCATCTAGGAAGACTGCTGAACAGTACTTTTTCTGTACCACAAAGACCTATAGTGTTTTTCTTCAAATGTTATCAGTTATCACATTATATCAGGATGAAATGAGAAGAGATTGTTTGAGCCCTCCAGGTTTTAGCCATTATGAGCAAAAGAGGTTGTAGAAGGAAAGTAGATGATCAAGTGCTGTTGAAGGCAATTGTAGAGGAGAACAAAGTGCACACTCTACAGGCTGTAGTGCCAGATGAGTAAGTAAGTAATTCTAGGTTAAATTCCCTATTAGTTATCTTGCCTTAAACGAGGCAAGCGGGGAGGGGAGGAGGGGGACCTCAGCCTCAGTGTGGGATTACTGGATGTGCGGGACTGCCAGAGTGTGGGACTTCAGAGACTCGCCTGTTGTTTGAATTTTTTCCCCTATAAATGGCTCCTCCTTTATCCTTTTTTTTTTTTTTTTAAATCACTTTTTCTTCTTATCGGTGTAATAACTTAATTTATTTTTAAAAGGGAGTTTTAAAATCAACAGCATAACTCCAATAGTTGTCAGAGCCCAAAACTAAAAGTTAATTTAACTCTTGAACCTTGATTTGATTAGTTTCCCAAACATTAGTTCGTTGAATAAGATGGTTTATCAGGCTCTCCTTAATATTATTACATTTTTTTATGACATTAAATAACTGCCAATACAGTAATACCCTGATTAATGTAAATTCAGAGATAGGTAAGACCCGACACTGCTGTGGAAAGTGATCGGAGCATCATTCTGTAACTTTGAAACCTCCCTTTTTTTGATACCATGTAATAATGTATCGAAATTTGATAAGAATAGGCATGTGCAATGTGAATCTATAACTTTGTGGTGGAATAAGAA
Organism: Gerris buenoi; assembly: GCA_001010745.2. NCBI lineage: Eukaryota > Metazoa > Arthropoda > Insecta > Hemiptera > Gerridae > Gerris > Gerris buenoi. The sequence goes on from KZ651387.1 coordinate 43,893, forward strand.
AAAGTTTGTATTTATTAGTTTGTATTTTGATACATTCGCGAGGTTCTGTGTTTATACATTTTTATGTTTAGATCAAATCAAAGTGGATTATTATTTTTGTACTGAAGTAACTTTTATCGGACTTTATTTTCGGAATTAATTTGTGAAATTCTATGTGGACTGTTTAATTGTTCTTTTTGTATTATTCTATTAAACAGTATTCTAATGCAGTTTCAAAAGCTGCGTCCACACCGGACGAGCATCGTGTTTGCAAGTGTTGGCAAATATTTGGTGTGTACGAGGCTTAACCCTTTCGTCCCTATCAACTTAAATTTACGTTTTGAGCAATCCTACAAAAATGGCCTAACAACGTAAATTTACGTTTTGAGCAATCCTACAAAAATGGCCTAACAACGTAAATTTACGTTTTAAGGTTTTCTTGTTTGGAGGCACAGTACTGCTCACGTAAATTTACGTGATGTACCCAGCGCTTTCTGTTGGCTATCTGTGGTACTAAGAACGTTCTATGAAGAGCCCAGTAGATAGAGCGGGGTTTGAGGGTAGAATAGAAAGATGAAGCAAGATTTCATCATGTAGAGTTCGTAGACCCCTGTTATGACCCCTGGCCCCTCAGTCTTAGGCGTTTTTCCCCTTTTTTTTATAATCCCTTAGCCAAAACAAACCCTTTTCTACCTGCTTTACAATAATATAATGTAAACTCTAGCGGAATTAATAAATAATATTTGTTTAACAATTACGTCATCCACCTATCCTAGACAGAAATGATTATGTATATATTCATTTAGCGACTATAATTTTCTATAAATTCCATTTTTATAAACGTATACATATTAAATACAGTTCATATATTGTTTTTGTGTAAAAATATATTATAAGTATAAGTAGAGGAAAAAAATAACGGCTTAAAAAAAGTGTTTAAGGTAGAAAAACCTCAGGCCAGGGTGGAACATTGCTGTTTTGGACCCCAGGCCTGGGGAACAACCTTGCACTATATACTTCAGTACTCAAAGGGTTAACACCCAATTTGTCAGGCAATTATTGTTTTTATTTTCGGTATAAAGTAAAACCACAGCAATCAGATGATTTGGGAATAATTTGAAAAGTAAAATTGCTATATTATTGAAAATTTGTTCACATTCCTGATAAACGGTTATTTATTTATTTTACATTGGTTGACATACTGTATACTTGGCGGTGCCAGCTATTATGTAAATCCGGGGTATTACTGCACACATGATGCGGAGGATAATTTGACACGGGTAAGGGGAGTAGTAGTAATCAAGGTTTCTCAAAGCTCTATCAAAAGTGCTGCCCTGTCAGCACCTAAATTCACCACTCTACTCCTTAGTATATTTTTAAAATAAAAACGTATTTATAATTTATTATTAGAATAATAAAGTCTTATCTATATAATACAAATTTCAGTATATAAACTTCTAGTACTTAAAATAAAATCTAAGATTAATAAGGGGCTGTAACTGATAATCAATATGGCAATTGTCACAAATCTTCATTATTTTAAAAATGTACATTTTAAGCATGCAGAATATGGACCAAGTGACTGGTCCTGTGGACATCCTTGGGACTAACTTGTGCTACTTGAGTACTCAAGTTATTGTCTTCAAGTGACTGGTCCTGTGGACATCCTTGGGACTAACTTGTGCTACTTGAGTACTCAAGTTATTGTCTTACGTTTCACACACACAGACACTGAGCATATATTTTGTTGAATATAGGAGGCTCGCTTAATTAACTAAGTTGCCATTTTTTTTTTATTATTATTAATCTTACTGTTGGAGAGTCGAGTGTAGATAGTACGATACAACATATAATTTAAGATAATGAATTAAATACACTTTTCATATGTAAGGCAAACGCAAGCAACACACTGATTTTATTTTGACATAACAATATTTTTAGTTACTAAGGTATTAATAATTTGTGTTCTAACACTTAATGCGTGTATTCTTCTAACTCGCAAGTCACCAGTCGAACTGTTAAATAACAAAATTAATTTAATTAAATTTAAATCAGGGTAATAAATATAATATATTCTTTAAAAACGTATATATTTAACAAAATAAATATTAAATTAAATACATATATGTATATTTATACAAAATTAATACTGGTGTAAATTAATTAAACATTTAAATGACTAGTAAACAAATTTGTACATAGATATTAAATAATATCTTGATAAACTTGGCTGTCTAACATCAACAACAAATTCTATACATGTTGGATCTCAACCTAGGTATTTTCCCAAACATTGTTAATACTAAATTATTTTAAATTACTAATTACATACAATTTGAGTACACCAAGGTCATTCTGTTTGAAAATACCATCTTTGACACATTTTTGTAACAATAATATTAATCTAGAGTTAAGGTATAATATTTAAAGACACTTAATACACATGCTTAAAACTAACCTTAATTAAGTTTAACGCCATGATTTTTAATCAGTGTAGTTTAAATACATCTAGGATGGGTTTTAATATGAGATATCCACCCTGCATTTCCTTCATTACTCCTTTTACAATTGCTATTAACTTTTGACATTCACGATTGGCCGACCTATGTGAGAGAGAAAAAAAAGTCACTAGACCTGTAGGAGGGGTTGGCCTGACCTATGTGAGAAAAAAATAAAGTCACTAGACCTGTAGGAGGGGTTGGCCCGACCTGTGTGAGAAAAAAAATAGTCACTAGACCTGTAGGAGGGGTTGGCCTGATCTCCAATTCAAAATCCAGTGCTCTTATTGGCTACCCTCCAATTTTTTTTTGGAAGTTAATACTAATTGTAAAAAGAGGAGTTTATTATAATCATGTTTGATTATAACAGCACTACAATTTTTTATTTTTTATTATTATTAATCTTACTGTTGGAGAGTCGAGTGTAGATAGTACGATACAACATATAATTTAAGATAATGAATTAAATACACTTTTCATATGTAAGGCAAACGCAAGCAACACACTGATTTTATTTTGACATAACAATATTTTTAGTTACTAAGGTATTAATAATTTGTGTTCTAACACTTAATGCGTGTATTCTTCTAACTCGCAAGTCACCAGTCGAACTGTTAAATAACAAAATTAATTTAATTAAATTTAAATCAGGGTAATAAATATAATATATTCTTTAAAAACGTATATATTTAACAAAATAAATATTAAATTAAATACATATATGTATATTTATACAAAATTAATACTGGTGTAAATTAATTAAACATTTAAATGACTAGTAAACAAATTTGTACATAGATATTAAATAATATCTTGATAAACTTGGCTGTCTAACATCAACAACAAATTCTATACATGTTGGATCTCAACCTAGGTATTTTCCCAAACATTGTTAATACTAAATTATTTTAAATTACTAATTACATACAATTTGAGTACACCAAGGTCATTCTGTTTGAAAATACCATCTTTGACACATTTTTGTAACAATAATATTAATCTAGAGTTAAGGTATAATATTTAAAGACACTTAATACACATGCTTAAAACTAACCTTAATTAAGTTTAACGCCATGATTTTTAATCAGTGTAGTTTAAATACATCTAGGATGGGTTTTAATATGAGATATCCACCCTGCATTTCCTTCATTACTCCTTTTACAATTGCTATTAACTTTTGACATTCACGATTGGCCGACCTATGTGAG
>KZ651387.1:64593-87399 GCA_001010745.2 Gerris buenoi
AGTAAGCTTTGTTTCATCTAATAATCGAGAAGAACCAAAGTTATTAAAAATTTTAGAAAAAAAAAATGTTTAAAAATAACAAACTAAAAAAATTAGGCTGACCGACCATAACCAAAACCTACAGACTAGCTAATAAAATGTTCGGATACTTCTAGACTCTACACCTCTAAACCACATAGAGACTAGAGGTTTTTTGCGTTTGGTCGGAAATTTTGGGCCCAAACCGACTGGAAAAAACCGAAAAGTTTTTTTTTAAAAAAATGTTTATCCCCCTTAAATAAAAACGATATTTACATTTTTTTACCCGAAGACCCCCTCTAGCCATAAAATATGTATATCTGTATGATAATAATAATAATAATATATGTAGGTATATTAATATTATTATACAGAATTATTTTTACTTTTTATTTATTTATTTTAACCTGTATATGTATAATAATCGTATTTTTTTTAGAGAGTTGACGCGGCCTAAGGGGGGCCATGGCCCCTCCTGCCCCCCCCTGGCTACGCCCATGGGTTTATATAGATAATGAAGAACAAAGGACCCAGGACAGTACCTTGCGTATTGCTGCAAAATACAAAAAAAAAATAATAACACATAACGGCTTCAGAATGTTTCTTAAAATATAGTTAAAAAAATCTTACCAGGGGATCATCCTCACTTGTCAAACTTTGCTTTTCTATGGTAATGACTTTCTTGGTTAAATGTGTTACCACAGCATTTGTTTCATTTGCCAGCATTTTTTTTAGTTTCTCTCTGTAAGTCAACAATAAAGTTAATAAAATATATCATGTATAATTATACATTCTTTAATAACAAGAGTAGGCAGTCAAACTCTAACAACTTTTGACTCCGCAAGGCCACCACATCATCAGAGCTGATTGTGGAAAGAAATACGAGTGTCAGTGAAGATCTTCAGAAAGGATATTAAGAAATTCTCTTTAACAACTTTTTACTCCACATGGCCACCACATCATCAGCGCTGATTATGGAAAGAAATACAAGAGTCAGAGAAAGGATATTAAGAAATTCTCTCTAACAATTTTTGACTCCACATGGCCACCACATCATCAGCGCTGATTATACTAACTAGAAAAAGGCTTGCATTGCCTATTTCTCAAGCAAGATAAAATTAAAATTTATAGGAGATTATGACTGACCTTCGAAGTTTGTTGAACCTGTGCATCATTACGAGTGAACCTAGGAGAACACTAAGGAATAATATAGCTGCCAAAATAATATACGGATGAATTTTGGGAGGGGTTTCAAATTCTGAAAAGCCAAAATAATTTTGATTAGTAAGCAATACAAAATACGAAGAAGAGAAGAACCCTTTCGGTACTGTAGATGCCCTTGGACGTAATTAATAAGTGCCTTAATTAGACTCTAGACGTCTATGGAAAAACGAAAAAATGCTTCTCACGACCTACTTACGTCTAGCCTTTACGTCTAACCTCCCATAACTACCTCAGTACCAAAAGGATAAGTTGATCAACTTATTTTAAATTGTTTAATTAATCTTATTAAATTGTTCTTAATGACATTAAAATTATGATTATTTTAACTTACTATCAACAACTTTTAAGTAGGCACTGGAGTAAGTATAGCCAAGATTATTGCCAGCAACGCAGGTATACCAGCCTTCGTCTTCATAGGTCACATTATTCAGATCTAATTTTTCAGGTTCTGTCGTATTATCTGTTCCAGCCTGTTAAATGTCGGGATAGTATTTTACAAAAACATATACACAAACTCACCTAGTTTCTTAGTTTGAAGTAGAAACCAAGTTTTCTATTTAATTAAATTTTACTATTCTACAGCTTACACTTTTAGTTTTTATAATTTTGCGTGATAAAAAAAAGAAAAAAAGAAAAAAAAAAAAAAAAAAAGAGAGGGTGAGTAAAAGAAAGCAATTCCAACAGATATCCTTTTTTATGAAAGAGGGTTTCAATGTATCCTGAGAATTTTATGGACAACTATCAACGTCCATCAACATTGTGTTTAAAAATATGTTTGGCTCTAACAATAAAGCTTAGATAACTTAATGCATTCAAGTGGTAGGAAGGGGGCTGCTTATTAACTTGGATAATATGTTTTTGGGCTGGGGGGGAGGGGGCTCTCAAAATTTTGAGTCGTGCAAAAAACCCATGTAAAATGTGACACATTGTTTTAAACGTAGTTCCAGGAAGTTAAGAGCTGATAAGAAGTAGCTCGGATTTCACTTTTTAGTTGTGTCTTTCGCCAGTAGGAGCACTGATGTAAATATATTCTAAATTCGATATCAAATGATATGAGAGCTCCTAGCGGACCAAGTCGCCTTTTGCAACAAGGCAACTGTGTTGAGAGGGGAAGCCGTAAAGATCGGCTAAACTGTCGGCTACGGTGGATTCCATGCAAAACATCAAGTGAAGAAAATTTCTATGCGTTCATGTAGAAAGGACATACGTAGTTGTAGTTCAGGTACAAGTGGGGTAGTTCAAGTGACTTAAAATCCCTCCTCAAAACCTTTATTCTAAAAAATTCTTCTATTTTCCTCTTTAATAATATTGTTAGCGATTTTAAATTTAAGGCGTGGTATGCTATCGATTTCGACTTTCTTGATAGCTTTAAAATTAGATATTTTCCTTTAGAGTAAAGTGTAATTTGGCTCTACAAAATCATTATTTGACTTTCATACACAACGCCTACAAATCGCAGGTATCGGTTACTACTTCGGACCTCAAAAGAGAATTTTAAAAAAGGAAATCGGTCAGATTAAATTAAATGTAAATAAAATAAATGCATGCACCTAAACACGATGTATCCAATACAAAAGCGATAAAAATAGTTTTGAAAACATTGTATAAGTGAAATGCAAAGGGACTGAGAAATGTAAACGGTGAATAATTCCCAATTCTATTTCATATTAATCGGTGGTAAAACAGTCTCTAGAGATTGTAAATCAAATTAATCAAGTATTTTATTAAGTAATTTCATAAATTAGTTTTTATTATTAACCCCCTGGTAACATTTTAATGTTTGACTACGCAGCAATATACGAAATGCTGTTTAAAAAGTTTTCAAAACGTTTATATTTTATCGTATCGATAATTTATCGGTAAAAAATGTACGGCATATTAGTGTGTTTAAAAGAATTGTGAAACATTTAAGTTTATCGATTTAAAATTTTTATTTATATAATTATAATTTTTTTTGTCGTGTATAAATAATATATTTAATGTTTTTAAAAAAGAAAAAAAAATGATTTTTGAAAATAAAATAGGCTTACCACAAAATTCATGTCATTCTGAAAAAATTACATTACTTAAATTAACTTGATAAAATGAATTACACATACATATTTGTACATGACATAAAAAAGTGGAAATGGAACATCTTATATAGATAAAACGGTAATAATCTACTTGGCAAGACATACGCTATTTCGATTTAAATAAATTATAGTGATTACATATTAAAATAATTTGCTTACAGGAGAATATTTCCGTTTGAGAAATGACTTGTTTTGTAAGAATTCTAATAATAACGACCTATTTTCTGTTATTCGTCTTGGAAATAGAGCAGGAAATATTTTTTTCCTTAGAGTCACACTTGATATTTTTTTAAAGAAATTTCAAAGGACGACTAAAATGTGCATACAATATAACGTGAATTAGAAATAAGAGAATGTAAACTGTAAAGCAGGTCTGGTGATTCCCGATTTTTAAAAATGAGACGTATTTTTCAGATGAAAATATTTTATAGTCGACGAAGATTTAACAAATATAAATATAGACCGGAAGTTAAATCCGTGTCGACGATTAGAAACACCTTGAAAACACTGCTCGAAGTGATACATTATCTAGAATAACCAAAAATCTAAAAGCAGCATGCAGTTAAGATAAAGTAATTATTATACGTTATTTATTTCATGTGACACACATAATAATCCCAAGACATGCAGAAGTATACCTTCACCAGATCATCTATTCGAGACTCGTTGATGATCCGACCCTTGAACCATCCCATATGAGGGTGAAGATCGGACAAGATTTTGCACCACATACCACCAGAAGAACCTACCACCAAAGTTAAGTTTTCCGGCTTTTCCGAGAGAATCGGTCTTGAATTTAAGCGCTCTATAAAGATATAAATGTGAAATTATTAATAACAAGTAATGTAAATCGAACAAAAATGTATTTCTACTGACTTGAGTCAAATGTAAACGTATCGTTTCAAAGAAATATAAGAGAAAAGAGATTTCAACAGCTGATACTGTCGAATAGTATCGTAAGCTTTTTCAAAGCTTATTTAATACTTTAAAATACACGATTCCCTTGTAAAATAATAAATATAATTCGGTTTACATTGACTCAAGTCAGAAGAATTCTTATACCTGGATAAGATCATCGGAAGTTGTCAAATCTACTATTTTTCCTTTAAACCACTCGATATGAGGTTCTAAGTCGGATACTGTAGGACACTCGAAAGTGGCATTAGTATGCACGAGAACCGTCAAATTTTGTGGAAACCCTGCTTTGAAGTAGGGTTTGTGACGATAACGTTCTGCCTCATGAAAAAAAAGCAAATGACGAATAAATAAAAAAATAATAAAACAACGGGATTATAACTTAAACGTGAACCTAAATAAAATGTGCTTAAATAAATAAAAATTAAAAATAATCTTGCGATATTAATAAAAATTGCTATAAATTATCGGGTTATAAAATGTATCGACACTCACCGAGAACATCTACCTTGTACGTATGATTAATGCATCCGTGCTTGTTACAGACTAAGCAGGTATAATTTCCACTGTCGGACGGAACGAGTTCTTCTAGTAAGATAGACCACTGGCCGTATCTCACAGATCCTAGGTGACGCTCAGGCTTTTCTCCGTCTTTATCCCATGTTATATTGGGCGGAGGATTACCTGAACATTTTAAAAGAATCCAAGTGATTATGAGAATGTATAAACCGACAGAAAGAGGATTAAAAGCTAATGAGGTTTTAATTTAAACGAGGTTGAAAACTACATCGTACCTTCAGCTGGGCATTTAATTCTAACCATATTGCCAGCAGGTTTTACGATTACTTTATGAAGCTGCTTCTTAAACTGTGGAGCAAATGGACCAGCACCTACAAAAAAAGGAAAATTAATTGTAAAAACATTTGATAAATATTTAAATGTGGTCTTCCTTTTCCAAATTGACCAAACGTATTTTTATGGAACAGATATAAATTTGAACTTTTGCTGTATTTTTTTTGCATTCATTTTGTGGTATAAAACTTCTTCTTAGACTTATTTTGATGTGACGGGAAGGGTCCTAACGGGTGGTGTAAGGTGATTAACATTAACACAGTATTATTATACATCATGTCATAATATTATACATCATATCATAATATTATACATCATAATATGTATAATACAACTATACAACATAACAATTATGAACATAATCATGGCTAAACAAGCGTCACTATCACAAGTGTGTTATCGTTATCGCACGCTCAAAGCGTCGATTTTTTTTTTTTTTTTTTTTAAAAAAGCTACAATTAACACTTTCAGTATAAAATCAATATTAAGTAATCAATAATAGTAAGTAATTAAGTACAAAGTAAACCAAGAATAACCGATATCAATTATACGGATAAGAAATAATAAAGCAAAAACAAGGATTTAGATCTAAAGATCCAATTTTGTAGGTTTTTTTATGACCATATCTTGATAACTGATGTGAGCCAGTTTGAACTACATACTTGTGGTGGAGCTAATGCATTCTGATGCATTCTGTTCGATAATGGTCAATGGTCATTGGCGTTAGTGTCATCAAGAGATAGGTCTGATGGAGTAGAATTATGATGAGACGTTTCCTGACAGTTTGTGGGCCCAGTGTTATCTGAAGTACTTGATGCCATGGAGAGTTCAGGTACTAGATCAGCAGAAGTGGGTCTTAAGAATGATGTGTTTCTTCTCAGGATGGAGCCTTTACCTGTCTTAACCTGGTATGAACGAGGATAATCTTGATGTGGTTTAATAATTTCAGCTCCTGTCCCCTTTCGGTGAGACTCTCTGTGCAACTTTATCACCTGGTTGGTAAGACTAGTGTTCAACTGAATGTCGATCTGCATACATATTTTGTTTATTCCTATGCGTGAGAAGAGCGTTAGTAATAGGCAAGTGCAAGGCTGGTGATAATTTATTTTTAGCTAAGGGCATTGTTGATCTTATTGTACGACCCATCAGTGCTTGACTTGGAGATGGTAAGAGATGGGGTACTGTGGTGACTTAAGAGTGCTAAGAATACATCTGTATGATCTACAGAGCACTTCTTTAACACATTTTTAGCAGTTTGCACAAACCTCTTAGCTAATCCATTAGATTTTGGGAAGTGAGGATTACTAGTTCGATAAATGAAATTTCATTCTTCTGAGAAGGGTTTGAATTGGAAACTAGTATAAGCCGGTCTAACTAGGATAATCAGGAGTTCCATGTAGTGAGAACCACTTTTTGAGGACTAATATAACTTCTTCACTTGAAGTATTTCTTAATTTTTCTATGTCAAAAAATCCAGAATAAGCATCAGTTATCAGTAAGTACTCATCTTTCTGGAATGTGAAAATATCTGAAGCAACTACTTCCCATGGTCTCTGAGGAACTTCTCTAATTTCATCTTTTCTTTGAGAGGTGTACGTTATGTTGAAACGCAAACATGACAATTATTGTCAACATATTGGTGTATTTGGTTAGTGATTCCTGGCCAAAAGATGGATTCTCTGGCTCTTCGAAGACAGGAGTTGATGCCCCAATGACCTTCATGGGTTTTCTGAAGAAAATATTGACGCAAATTTCCAAAGATACTCTGTTGCCTTTAAAAAGTAGTTTTGCATATACCGATATCTCATCTCTATGTGAAAGTGAAAGTAATTTTTCTAACTTCAGCAGGGACTGAGTCTAACTTTTCAAGCCAGCCATCACGAGTGTGTTATCGCAGGCTCAAAGCGTCGACGCTTATGTATTAGCAGGTTAGCCAACCTGACAGGTGTTAAGTTATTATAAGTTGCTTACGCTTTGCATTAAATCTAAATTATTAAATTAAACTGCTAATTATACAATGCTTACGACTTATACATGTCGGAGTTAGAAAAATTTAGAGTTTAGTGTAAAATTAGCGTAGTTAAGGTAAAATTAAAAGAAAATAAAATCTTCATCATTGAAGCGAGCGTCTTGCAATAAATATGTATTGAATATAGAGAAAAACGTTAATTATGATGAGTTACTCATAATGAGTGTGGTTGTAGTACAGTCCTGTTCCCAACCAACCCGGCACTCAATTCAAAATATGTATTGTAAAATATATTACTTCACTACTCAAAAACTTCTGCTTACAATGCCTGTTTGAATTGTACTTTAAAATATTATTACAAATAGTTCCTTTTATATAATTAAAAATACACTAGCGTCCCCATTTTGGACAACTTTCCCCTACATACATACATAAAAAAAAGTGTTAAATTTTAGGAATCGATTCAGAATGATGGTCTAAAACGGATTTACATGAAACAAATTTTGAAGTCATTGCAATAGCTTAATTTTCTTCAAAAATTCGTAAAAATGGAATAATTTGCTACAAAAAAGACAAATAAAACAATTAGCTACGAAGAATAGAACAGTTAGCCACGATAAAAAAATATGTTTTACTTACTATTTTCGAAGACATTAAGGTATGCATGGTAGGTCTCATTTTTGTCTTTAAAACTCACAACACAGGTATATAAACCGATATCTGAGACTTGGGCATTCTCAAATACTAGTCTTTCTGGATCTGTAATCTACAAAAAAAAATAAATATAATAATAATTAATGATTCTTTTTTAGTAAATATAAGACCGAATAACAAAAGATTTCACATAAACTTAAATGCATTTATCTTACTCTTATATGTGAAGAGGAGTTGAGAAGTATAAGCTGGTCGTTTTCTCCATGTTTGAACCAAGAAATTTTGCTCTGATTTTTTTGGGAGACCCGACAAACAAAAAAAGCAGAATTTCCAAAAGTAACTGTGGTATTTACTGGAGTCTCGACAACTATTGGCACTTCGGAAATGGACCCTGAAAACGTAGGGAGAATATAACAAATAAATACGATGGGGGATAAAAAAATAAAAATGTATATGTATATAAAGTCAAATTGCAAGTTGCTACCGCAAGTTCGTAAGTTATCGAATGAGGATATCCGTACCGTTGATACTTGCTTGATCTGGAGATCACTGGACCGGTTTCGGCTAAACGCCATCTTCAGCAGAGTCGAAGTCTCTCGTAGCACTCAACACACTCATCGAATGATGCAACTTCATTCTCCCATGTAGACTCGATGAGTGTGTTAAGTCCTACGAGAGACTTCGACTCTGCTGAAGATGGCGTTTAGCCGAAACCGGTCCAGTGATCTCCAGATCAAGCAAGTATCGACGGTAGGGATATCCTCATTCGTATATGTATATATATTGTTTAAACTAATTCCCGTACTATAGACTTTGAGTTGCGTAGTATGATCAACTGTGCCGTGGATATTGCTTGCTGCGCACGTGTAGTTTCCCGAATCTTCAAGTTTCAATTTTAAAATCGTATAGCTGAATCTTTCGTCGTTTCTTATAATAGTATCATTCTTCTTCCACGTAATTATAGGAGTAGGTTGTCCTGAAAATAATAATAACAATTACCCAAAAGAAACATGTTGGCAAAGGTTGTTGGGAAATCGTTACACTAAAAACCTTATTACATATTTTGTTTGTTTCGACCATTATCAAGTTAAGTATCAGTTCTGAGCCGATAATAATTCTAGTCCATGTCTATTCTGTGACTGTGACAGGCGGTTTGGACTGTTACTGGCTCAACTGAGCATTCATGTGCAGGCTGGATTTGCACAACTGAATGCCACTAAATACTTAATACTAGAAAGACAATGAAATTTGTATCTCTTTTGCACGAAACTAAAATGGCAGTTTCCCCTTCGGCTTTCATAAACCTACATTCATATTATAATTTTTCCAGTGGTTCCCAGCAATAAAATGAAATCGTATTTAAAAATATTCATAATCGAAATTACCGTCGGCTTCACAAGATAATCTAAAATGATCTCCGACCACTTTTGCCACAACCTTGTTCATTTTAGACGATTCCAAAAAAATAGGCATTCCTTCGTGAGCACTGTCTTCATTGGAAACCGTGTAATCGTTAGGTTCTTCTATATCCTTATTGGGAAGTTTCATCATGTCTTCATCTTCGTCTTCATAGTCATAATCGTTTTTAGGATTAAGGGGTTTAAGATTTATATTTTTGTTAATAAACGGAAATGTTTGGAGTGATATAGAAAAATTCCTTGAAACGCCGTTCATCGCTTGACAACTGTAATTTCCTTGGTCTTTTTGCTTTATCGATAATTTGACACTGTAACAATATGTAATAAACAATTATTATACACATAATAATTTTGACGAATAAATAAAAATAGAGGAATTGCAATTCAACGGTAGCACAGTTGAAAATGGCTCCAAAAGGGTATGAATTAGGGGGGAAAAAATAATTAAAAAAAAAAAATAAGTCCCAACATGAAAATTTGGTTGTAAGTTCTATTGGGCTTAATAAGCCGGCTGCACACTTTCGGCGAGGCGTTGCGAGTATACACGAGTACAAGAGGTACCCTCCACATTCGCGCCCTTTGGCCGAGGGGTTGACTCAAGACGAGAGTTTTGATGAAGTCCCCCACCGAGAGCCCTTTGACTCGGGTCTGAAATATCCACTCCGAGGGAAGGGGTGGCGAGACTACCCGGGGCAAGGCGCGCAAATCCTCCACACTCTCGTGTTTCGACCTTTGTTAATCTCGCCGAGAGTGTCGAGTCGGCTTTTATAAGATTTTATACATTTTTTTTGAAAAAGGATAATTTATTACGAAAGTTTTGGGGAAAAAACTATGTTTTTGCACATGTCTGTTTATTTTTATCCAGCCGATCTTGAATACTCACGACGTCGTTTACCTTTTCAGTAACTTGGTATAAACTTATTAAGTAGTAATAGTAACCTAACTTGTCGGTAACTCATTTACATAGCATTTCTCTCTTTAAATAGATTTTTTTTTTTTTTTCATAAACCCTTGTTCTTATTGGCTTGATTTTTGTTTCATTTGACTCGACATCTAAAAAAAAATTAAACAACTCCCCTTTTGATTTGTTTCAACAAATCTATATTTTTTAATTTATTTGACGGTGCCCAGTGGTCGTATTAACATACACAAATAAATTTCAGGCGGACTAAGCAACCAGCAACCCAATAGTTACGAGGAAAATATGTGCTACCGCCAACTACCATATATGTGGTTCTAATGCCGATGACGCCGCGCCGCGCCGCATTTTGAACTAAATTAAAATTTATAAATCACTTTGTTAGGAATGTTATAATTAATTAAATAATAATACATTTCACATCGATAATAATTACTCGTTACCAAATGCGTTACATAGTCAGGCGATTCATTTATAAACGATTATATGTTATAATTTTTCTCAAATATTAATTTACTTACGAGGATAAATCTAATTTCACATTTGATCCCGATGGAATCAACTGCTCGCCGTCTTTATACCATATAACATTGTTGTAATCATCTCCTTGTCCACAAAACACTGTTATTTTATCTCCAATTTCAGCTTGTATTGCAGTGTGTTCACCTAAAATAAACAAGGTAATAGTAAAACATTAAAATTACAAATAAGTAGAGTAACAAGCATTGCCTTTAGATCCCAATACAATAGGACAACGTTAGGACGTTAATGCCCGGTTATACGAGAAGCGGACTCTCCGCCGTCCATAGCGGATAGGGTGGTCACACAGAATGCCAACTGTCCGCCGCGGACAGATTGTCCACTGCCCGACAGCAACTGAGTGTTAATAAAACAAAAAAATATATTAATAAAAAAGCATAGTACAAGTAAACTTATATTATCATTGATTACGGGAACTGTAATGCCGTCATGACCAGGCGAAGAACCACCTCTCAGTTGATTGAAAGCCTTTTTTATATCTTCTTCATTAATATAATCTATTTTATTCCACTTCTCATCTATGATTTTATTTCCTACAGTTGTATAACTATTTTTACTATGCAGATTATTGGCCATTTTCTGTCAAATAGTGGTAAAGTGTTTACCACTAACTGTTGTGTGTGCGGCTCCCATTATTGGATCATTTAAGGCGTTTATTACAGTCCCATTCACATCCTTAATTTCTTTGATAATAGCTTTCTCTGTTTGCTTTCTAAAAGTAATTTTATTACTTCCTTCCATAATTTAGACATGTCATTTTACATTTTTCTATCTTCTGCCTGAAGTAATCTTTCTTTGTCTTTTTAATCGTGGAGTGTGGTTTTCGGCAGTATAGTTTGTAATAGATTTGTAATTTTTTATTGTTAACTTGCCTGTCTGCTCTTTTCTGAGTCTATCTTTTTTTCTTATCGAGACTACAAGACCATGGGTTATCCATGGTCTTAGTTTTTTGTATTGACGTGATGGCGGAGGAGTTATAATTTCAGATGAAGATTTAATATTTTCTTGTAATTTAGATATACATTTTTCCGTTGACAAATGCACATTTTTTTCTTCAATGCAACAGGTCCAAGTTTCAGAGTTAAGTAAGAGCTTTAGTTTCTCGTAATTAATCTTGGTCAAGGCTGTGTATTGCTTGAATTGACATGTTCTTTCAATAGTCTCATTTTTGGTTTTAATATTAAAAATAATAGAGAAGTGATCAGTGATGTCCGTTTTTAATATTAATGCTTTAATGTTTCCTGCTTGTCTATCTGAAGCAAATAAGTGGTCTATGGTTGTTTTACTAGTATTAGTGACTCGAGTATAGTCAGATATTAGATTTAAAAGCTTATTTTCAGTCATGATGTCTAAGTACTGTTCTTCGTTTTTCGTTATTGTTCCTTCGTTTAGTTTCTTAACCTTGACCACAGGCCAGTCAACACGCTTAGTGTTGTCACTTCCAACCAGAACAATTTCTTTTAACTGAATTTCACGTTCAGGAGTTTTACTTTGTTTCCTCATCAGCATACCTAAATATTCGCCTTAATTCTTCTCTAAGACGTTGACGATACTGAAGCCTTCTATTAAGCCTACTTTAGTCTATGGTGTCACAGTCCTCAAGCTACAGTTCCTTATGTCTTGTAAAAAGGATGAAGTAGTCAAAGGAATGAGTTCTTTTGGATCATTTGATACGTAAATAAGAGGTCTTGAATTGACCACAGCTTCGCAGTCACACAAGGCAGTGGAAGTTTCCTTATAATTTAAACAGACATGCCCTAAAGTCCTTCGGAGAAGCTGCTTCAAACATTGTACCATACACTCCCACCATCCACCCCACCACACGGAGGATGGGCGAGAGAACCGCCATGTTATACGAAGGGTAGTGCCATACTTAGAGATTGCCGACCAATCCAGATGAGAAAATAAGTTTTCTACTCCAATAATGTTGGAGCCAGAGAGAGAGATATATTAGTTAAAAATCAAGTTTATTAACAACTAACAACCAACACAGTTACATCAACAAAACTAAAAAAACTAAAAAAAAAAAAAAAAAAAAAAATCAATTATTACAAATGTCAATATACTACATCTCTCTCCCCTTAAAGCTCACGAACATTTTCGGTGCTTCGAACTTTTATTTGGTCCGCATGACAGCGTCTTTCTAACCCTGTCTCTAACTTCACTCTATAGGATAGTGGACCTGTTCTAGATGAAATCACGCCGGAGATGTATCCTTTACCATGAGTCTCGAGCACCCAAACTGTGTCACCTTCTGTAAACTCCCTTTATTTACTATTTTGGCCATGCAGAATTTTTTGCTTGCAGCTAGTTTGGTCCGCTCGATCCTCAAGAGAGGGCTTAAGTAAGTCTAAAATTGTTTGGATTCGTCTACCGAACATAAGTTCAGCAGGACTTCTTCCTGTGGATGTGTGTACGGAGTTTCTGTAACTCAACAATATCTGAGTGAGACGAAGAATTTTGTTACCTGGAGCTGATGCGTGAAACATTTTTTTAAACGTTTACTAACGGCGCGTTCTGCCAAACCATCAGATTTTGGGTGGTATGGTGTAATTCGTATGTGTGTTATGTTGTTTCGTTTACAGAACTCTTGAAACTCTCCACTTGTAAATTGGGGACAATTTTCTGATACCAAACTGGCTGAATAATGTACATAAACGTTCTATAGTTCTTCCCGATGTCGACAATTTAGTTGTCCAGACATCAAGCTATTTCGAGTGAGCGGTGAGCGTCCACGACTACTAGATAGTAAAATCCTTCTACCGGGTCAGCATAGTCTATGAGCAACCGTGACCAGGGCTTAGCTGGCTGAGGCCATGAATACAATGGTGCTTCAGCTTCTCTTGGCCTTGGACTGCACTGTTTAACATATGTTTCTATGTCCTGAGACATTTTGGGCCACCACACCTGAAATTTTGCTATAGACTTCATAGCTATTACTCCTGGATGTCCAGTATGTAACATAGCTAAGACTGCTCCTCGTAACTCACTTGGTACAACTATTCTCCCTTGCCACAGAAAGATGTTTTATTGTAGAGAAAGTTCTTTTTTGGTATAGTATTGCTGCGTAACCAATTCTTCTGATTCCCCTTTTCCTGGCCAGCCTTGATCTAAATACCTTATAATTTTCGACAGAGTTTTATCTTTTAAGGTTGCCACCAGCAGCTTCCTTTTGGTCACTGGTAGGTCGTTTAAACGTAAGTGGAATAGATGTTTATCCAATACTTCGTCTTCACTTTCCTGTTCTACTTATTGCAAATCCCTTGGTAATCTTGACATGGCATCAGCTGGTGCGTTTGTCTTTCCCTGTAAACACAGGATCTCATATGTGTAAGCTGAAAGCAGTATTGTCTGTTGGAGACCAACAGTTGTTCTTTATTTACTTTATTATTTATGTTTTTTATTATTTTGTAAAAAATGGCAATTTTAGCAACAAACGAACATATCACTTCTACATTTCAAACTCATTTCTTCGTTAACGTAAATAATGTAAGATTCGCAAGAAACCACGATGCAACCTCCTCCTTTTCTTCGAATGTGTTCGGAAAAGGCATCACTTTCACTGGAATTCGAACACATATGATTCTACGTAAGATTTTCCTTACGTAATTACGTAGCAAGATAAGGAATCCGTATCCTGCGATATATGCACTCGCCTTCCAGAATCTGCAGACGACGGATCTTCGCTTTTGTAAGAAAAGCGACCGACACGTGCACGTGTCACCCTTCAATTTTTATTAATGTTTAACTAATCTAACTTCACTAGTTTAGTATCAGGGCCCTCAGCACCATTTAATTTTACTTCTTACTTCGCATCTCTTCGAGTCGAGACAGCAGAAGACTTGGACTAGCAGCTTGCAGCCTAGCGTCGGCGTAGTCAAGTCACCACGGCTAAGTCCATTTTATATATATAATTTCATGTATTTAATTTAACTTCAGTGTGAATGTGTGTGTGAATGATTGTTTTTGGTGTGAAACAATTTTTTATGTATAAATTTAACTTCTAACTTAACTGGTGTGAATGCGTGTGTGAAAGAAGCTTCACTTACCTCAAATTCCTTTTGTCCGATCTATTGTCTGTGTTCGGTTTCGGAACGAATACAGACAATATATCTGGTTTAACTTCATTTCATTTTAATAAACTTTATCCTTTGTAAAACAACTGCTGGTAACTTATACCGCGTGGCATGTGCCACACGTAATCTATTTTATCACAATTATATGCTTTCGTTACGCTATCAATCATTGTTCGTAGTATTTTATTTTCCTTTTTTAAAGGTGGTCCTTGGGTTATGTTGTAATTTTGGAAACCAGAAATTCTTAGAAAATCATATAAGGTTTTGTACCCTATGAGTCTAACAATTGTCCATCTTGTCAGTCGATTTGCCGCCGTTTTCGGAATTTCTTTGTTTTCACCAAGTAAAAACATCAAAGGATTATGATCCGTCCTCAGGATGAATTTACGTCCATATATGTACTGATGGAATTTGTTGATAGCGAACATAATAGCCAAAGCTTCCCTGTCAATTGAAGAGTAGCGTTCTAGTAGGATGTAGTCTTAGGACTTCCCGTTGCCAATTTGTTTAATTTATTCCTATAACCAGTTGGCCTCTCAGGCGCTCCTCTAATGAGTTACCAAATTCACACTTACTAGATTGACCGTAGCGTTGCTAAAAATGTTGTTATCGGGTCTCCATCCTCCTTTTGCATGCTGCGAATTGTATTCTCTCAGCCAAAACACACGTATTTATACAATAATATTGGTTTAAAACTTTAATTACCTTTCATAACAAATGGTATTTAAGGAGTTGGCCTAAAATGATCCACTAAAATTTTGAAACCATGTGCACCGACTTTTGATTGTAGTATCTGACATTTGATAATCTTGGGACATGTATTATCCAAAAACCCTCGCACAGCCATCTCGTTTTCTAAGCGTAAGTCGTAGTACTCCCAATCTTCTAAAGATGGGTCAAAAAAAGGAAAACGAAAATGGCGTATTTTGTCTGCAAAAGAAGGTCCAATGTTTTCAGCCATAATCTCAGAGCTTGTACCCGCGCTCCGGGTCCCATCATGACTTCTTCAACTTCGGTTCTTTCTGCAAGTTGGACTTCTTTGTCTTTGAACAGCATCCTCAGAATCAGCTTTCGACGAATCTTCCGAACTCACATCCGAGACAGGAAGAGAGCTTTGGCGTTTTGCTTAATTTATCCATATCCAGAAGCAACAATTTACATACTACTCGTTTGTATCTTCTCTTCTACTCAACTTAGTATTTAATCTAATGACGCCTTGTTCATCGATAAAGGGTTGTAAAGATGAAGTACTTGGGTTTGTAACACTTTAAAATACTTCCTGTTGAATTAACCTAAAATCTCTATTCTCAGCATGCTGTATTTCTTTAGTGGTTGAAAGACCAATTCTCCTATTTTCTACTCCATGTTTGCAATTCAATAATAAACGCAGAACCCAAGAAACCATAAAGTATCATATGATACTTACGGTGTCTTTCTGTTTTTTTGTTTTTTTATTTAGAATAAATAAAAATAAAATTAATAATTAATAATTATTACTTGTTAATAATTAGTGTTTGTGACTGTGACGATAGGGCGCTATGTTTGTATTGTTTTTTAGTTGTTTAATTTATTTTTCTTCTACTTAGAGAAGTTTTTTTACCCCGATTTTTATGAATTAATCATAAAACATAATGACGACATCAATTTGGTGGTAATATAAAACTTTCTATGTTCCCACGTACTACAATAGAACGATACAATACTTCATTTTTAGTTCTGTTAATGAATTATCATTATTATAGATGAAAATTGACATGCAAAAGCGCTTAGTGAAAAATGACACCAAATGTAATAGGAATTTAAATAAATAAATTTACGTTAAATTACTAAGAAGGAATATTATGATGTATGTTACCTATGTTTTTTATGTTTCTTTTTTTTTTTTTTTTTAAATAAATTTTGTTTATAGGCTTGAGAATGAACGGCACGGTCGAAACGTTGCCTAGAACGGAACTAATGTTAGTAATTTTATACCCGAACAAGGATCCACCTACAAAATAAATTTATTTATTTTGTATTTTTTATTTATTTTAAATTTATTTATTTTTTGTTAACAAAGTCTTTGTCCACCTTACATATATTATTTACAATTAAAGAATTATTTACAATGATAAAATTACAAGTACAAAAACTAATTTTTTATGCCCTCCTCCTTCTCAAGTTGCTTGGTATATGCCGTATAGCTCGGCAACTATTGCACGCGCAGTTACCGTAGGACTTAAATTGTTGTAAATTTGTAGCACTCAAGAACTAGTAAGGTAATTTAACATCAAACAACGCATAGTTTACGAGCTATATAGCTACAACTGAAATTGTTTCAGTTTTCCACACATTCCCCAAAAAATTGGGGGGGCCCTTAGGGAGAGGTCTTGGGTGGGGGGAGTCTTGAAAGTGGGGGGTCAAACAGAGAAATAAAAAATTTGGAAGGGGGAATAAAAATCTGTGGAAAAATAAATAGAGTATGGCTTAAGATCAGAAATCCCTAATAAAACAGTTCTTCCTGTCCGCCACGGACAGCCACCTTCTGTTTGACTAGTTTAATGAAATATTACTGTCGACAGAGTTTGCGGCGGACAATAATTTGTCCGCCACGAACTAAATCTGTACTCGCGGACAGCTCGGTTCGGTTTAACCATGAAGATGCAATATTAAAAGTCCACAGGGTCCGCCTCGGACAAAAGAGTTGTATTTCGCGGATAGTTCGCTTCCTGTTTGACCGAGCCATTATTGTTCCAGTCTTCGAACACGATCATATTCTCCTAAATAAATATCAACAGTGTGCGCCAAACGAATCTTAGAGCGTCGATAGCGCAGGAAAGTAAACAAACGGAGCGGGGAGCCAACGAGAGCTCGGGACTTTGCGCGCTATCAACGCACACTCGCGTGTCACAGACTATAGGACGCATCTAAGCATCTAATGTTTACCGACAACCCTTCATCCTATTATGTTAGTGCACAAAGGAAAAAGTAAATAGGTGTTAATTACCTGTTAATAAGATTTGTTTAGGCTGTTTTGCAAAGGCAGCGTGCAATATCGCAATCCCTAACACCAAGCATTTCAACATGTTTCTGAAACAAACAAGAACAACAATAAATAAATAAAACAAGCCAAGTGTAAAGTGAGTCCGTAGAACGGCTCTGTAAAGGGTCGAAACATAAATAAACGTTTATAAATTTTATTTACAGTTTCTGTTCTCTTTTTACTTAAGAGAATTTATATTTTGCATATGGCTCTGGCTCTACCGTATAGGCTCGAGGAGGCATATGGCTCTGGCTCTACCGTATAGGCTCGAGGAGGCATATGGCTCTGGCTCTACCGTATAGGCTCGAGGAGGCATATGGCTCTGGCTCTACCGTATAGGCTCGAGGAGGCATATGGCTCTGGCTCTACCGTATAGGCTCGAGGAGGCATATGGCTCTGGCTCTACCGTATAGGCTCGAGGAGGCATATGGCTCTGGCTCTACCGTATAGGCTCGAGGAGGCATATGGCTCTGGCTCTACCGTATAGGCTCGAGGAGGCATATGGCTCTGGCTCTACCGTATAGNTATGTACATATATTATAAGATAAAATGTTGACAAATTTTTTAATATTTGCCCTTTTTATCGCAGGTTGACGGAGCAAAAAAAGAAAAGGAATGTGGTCATCTCCACCATTAATTTCAATAATTTAAAAATAAGTAAATGTGTAAATTAAAAAAAATAGTGTAAATAAATAAATGCAAATAATAATAATAATAACTAACAATAATAAAAGTACATACTTGTGTTAATATATTTTGAGTTTACAACATTTTGATTTATTTGATTATTTTTCTAAAACGCTATTGTATCGATGTTTTGTTTCATTTAAGTCAGATTTATTTGTACGTACTCAAATCAGCACTATCGACATTATTTCTTATACATCTATGACTATTTTTTGTAAATATTGTATGTTTTGTGGAAATTTATAAGTAAGAGTGATGTCTTGTGAGATGAACCTATATAGGGTGGATCAGTTCAGATGTGCCACCCCCGATAAAATGGTTAAAAATAGTGGTACAAAGATTAAATCAAATTAGATATATTATTAAAGATCAAATTAGACCGGCTCTACCGTATAGGCTCGAGGAGTTTGGCCGAAGCGCACGTGTTTCCCAAGGAGAGGGTCAGGAGACGCTGGAATAAAGCTGATTTCTGGTAGTATACGATTGACAGGGCTACAGCCTATACGGGAGCTGGCTGAATCGTAACTGGGAACCCCTCGAATTATCCAATTGGATTAAATTACCGTTACGGAGCTCGTTCTTATTGATAAGCTAAGCAACTGAGTTCTATTTGTAGATATTAAACTGAACCCTTGAATATCGTCGAGATTAATAACCCTTGAGAATCATATTAAAACAAGATTTACGGCACGATCTTGTTTCTCTATTACGTTCTTGCAGCAGCTAACGTAGAAAACAGTTTGGCCATGGAAAACAGAGTCCAACATGGTCATGCAAATTTTTCATCGCCATAAGAAACCAAATCATAGGAAAACAGACGAATTTGTCAGTTAAATAATTAAAGTTAACAAACAAGTTAAAACAAAATGCCTCAAGACATTCGGTGATATACATACTATCAGAAAATGATTTTTTTTTTTTTTTAATTTTTGTTACGATTATGTAAATCGAATCTTATTACGAAAAATGTTTCACTTTAATCAAAATCAATTGCAAAATCCCATATTCAGAAAGCAAAAAAAAAAAAATAAATAANTTATACATCTATGACTATTTTTTGTAAATATTGTATGTTTTGTGGAAATTTATAAGTAAGAGTGATGTCTTGTGAGATGAACCTATATAGGGTGGATCAGTTCAGATGTGCCACCCCCGATAAAATGGTTAAAAATAGTGGTACAAAGATTAAATCAAATTAGATATATTATTAAAGATCAAATTAGACCCTATAATGAATATAACATAGCCTTCCTCTGGATTATAATGATCCAAACACAGCTATTTTTATATTGGTGATGTATCACCAAAAAAAAAAAAATAAATAAATAAAAAAAATAACCATTGAGTCAAGAATGACCGATTTATTGGGGATACAGACTGGTTTTATCTCTCTACCACCATTTTTAACCATTTTACGAGGGGTGGTGCATGTTCCAAATTTTTTTGATAAAACTAGCTGTGTTTGGATCTCGATAACTCTGCAAGCATTTACTGGAGGGTGGTGATATTAGTATCAAAATACCAGGAATATAGTGCGCAATAAGGCTATGTTATTTTCATTATAGGGTCTAATTTGAATTTCAATACTTAGTACTGAAAAACTAGTTTTAGTGATGGAAATCTCTATGTTGGTGATGTATCACCAAAAAGTCATTAATTCCATTGAGTCGGGGCGTCGGGGATGGCAGATTTAGTGGGGGTAGAGACTGGTTTCATCTTTGTACTACCAATTTCAACCATTTTACGCGGGTTGGTGCATTAAGCTGTTCCAATTTTTTTTGTTTTAACTAGCTGTGTTTAGATCCCGATAACTCTGCAAGTATTTACCGGAGGTATGTGATAAACCTCTATATTCAACAAATATATCATTTCTAATTCTAAGTAAGTTATGTTTCATAAAAAAAAAAAAATATGCAACTTGTTATAAAAGCGACTGCAGACAGCATTGCAACAATCCGTAAATAAATAACTTTTAAAATTCTTGACTCGTAAAACTGGATCGCCAGTCATTTTTATTTTCAATAGTCAAATCTTTTTTCGACCTTACTCATTTTAAATTAAGTTTCCTACCTTTAAACAAAGGTAATATTTCCGTGTAGCTATTATCTCTTGATATAAAAACACGGATTAAAATATTTGACTCTAAGCCGAATGTTTTGAGTTTATTTTAGTTTTTACGAGTATTATTTATATCTTTTAAACGGTGTTTCTACTGTCTGTGTAGAGTAGAGTCTCACTCCGAAACTAAAATATTTTATTCGATATTTTTTATCATAGTTTTTTCGTTTGGTTCCACTTTACGAGGTTTTTCAATGCTAGAAAGCTAAACTGCACATTTGCAATGATAGATTACTTGGACTGCGGCTATAAAGGCAGCTGAAGACCTTGCCCTGGAGTTTTAGGATGAAGGAATTATTTAGAGTAACTGGCTTGAGAGGTTAGATGTGCTTTCATGCCGGATCTCGGCGTTTATTACTGTGCCGAGTCTGAGTCGTTTGACATGACTAGGCTACCCAACTCTCGGCCCCATATTTACATGCCGTAGAATGACGCAAATATTTATTTTCTGCCTTCTACATTTCGCTTTATGTTCCGGTCGACAGCTATTTTTTTTTTTTTTTTTTTAAATCCAGCTTTAAAATTAGTTATTGGAAAAAAAGGATATCTATTTTTAAGTCCGGCTAGTGGATAGAGAGTGAAAATAAAACGTTTGAAAAAGGCGGGATCCGTTTTATTCGACGCAATTTGACATCTGAAATATATTTTAGTTCGATTCGTCAAACGAAATTCGTTTGTACTCAAACGAGCTGTTAAGCCCTTACTTTTATAATTAGAAAAAAAGTTAAATAAGTTATTTCATTTAGTCTATAGTTATTATATCTATTTAGATAAGTAATTATTTATATCTATTTGAAGACCGAGAAATCAAACAAACCATTTGTTTTTCTTGGAATAAATGTGGTTGCCTTAGCTTAGCAATAAAAAATAATGTCGAGGTAGGTCGTCACTGTAATCGGGTCGTTACTCGATTAAATAAACGAAGACGATAATTCAGTTTGTCGCGGGTTATTCTACTATTCCTGGAATTAACAATAAAAATAACAGGTAAAAACGATGATTGCTATTCACTATTCAACCGATGAGCGGCAAAAATAGAGAAAGTCCAATATATGAATCTCTCAATGGACTGCAATGCAATTCAGCATGATCGCATAACTAACTGAACAAGTGTATTATGTTAAATATACATATTTGCATATTATACATATTATCAAGTTAAATATAATTAAACAGTTGTCAGAATAAACCCACATTAATTGTAAGAGAGAGAGATAGTAGGTAATCATAAACCTTGCGTGCAATTTTAAATGGCTAAATACATTTTAAGGAGGCTCTCTCGATATATATATNATAGTACTCATTGTAGCGTTACGTACACGAGAAAACTAAAAAGCAGAGGGCTTGATTAACAAGACAATAACAGTGAGATAGAACATGAAGTAAAATGGAACGAGATGATAAAGAGCAGACCTCTTATAAGTTTATAACGATATATGACTTCATAATATGATGCCGATAAATTGAATGAGTCTGTACTGTGCAGATGAATGCAGTGTAAACTTAGTGGGAATGGTAAATTAAATGATGTCTGTACTGTGCAGATGAATGCAGTGTTAACTTGTTTTTACTGGGAAGGATATAGGGAACTCTATGACGCTTGAAGAAGTCAGTGGTTTTTTTTAACATAAATATCCAATACAAAAGAAGGACTAGAGAAAATAGAATATACTGTAACATCGACACAACAAAAATATCAGAGAAATGCAGAATGAAATCAACAAGGGAACTAGTTTAAAAAAAAGTGCATGCAACAGCAAAGAATCGGAAAAAATAACTTATCTCAATGAAAGATGAAGACGGAAATATCCAAAAGAGAACAAAATGCCACTCTAAATGTAATCTACAAATATCATCAAAATTTATACAGCATACCCGAAGAATCAGACCAAAATAAAAGAACAGAAAGTGGATGTGCAAAAATGTATGCTGACGTAAATAATATAATGATAGAAGAGGAAGAGGTAGAATATGCAATAAAAAGTCTAAAATCAGGAAAAGCAGGAGGACGGAGACTAGCAGAGGCATTGTGCGAGCTGTAGAACCAGTGTTTAAGAACTGGCATATTACCTAGGTGTGTAACCTAGGTGCTTCTAGGTGTAGGACCTAGGTGTGTAACCTAGGTGCTTCTTGGTGTAACCTAGGTGTGTAACCTAGGTGCTTCTAGGTGTAGGACCTAGGTGTGTAACCTAGGTGCTTCTTGGTGTAGGACCTAGGTGTGTAACCTAGGTGCATCTAGGTGTAGGACCTAGGTGTGTAACCTAGGTGCTTCTAGGTGTAGGACCTAGGTGTGTAACCTAGGTGCTTCTAGGTGTAGGA
>KZ651387.1:87937-123013 GCA_001010745.2 Gerris buenoi
AAAAAAAAAAAAAAAAAAAAAAAAAAAAAAAAAAAAAAAAAAAAAAAAAAAAAAAAAAAAAAAAAAAAAAACGAACTCAAGGTAGGTATATTCTACCACAGCCTCGGCTGATTTGGAAATTATTCGTGTGTGAGGATTTTTTATTTTTAAAACATATATGTAATGATACAAATGTTTCCAATAAATGGTTATTATTATTATCCAATACGAAGAAGGGGCACTTGAGCGAGTTAGCTTCATCTAATCCATAATCCATAGTACGTGAAAGAGTTAAATGTAGAGTGTAAATCTTATTTCATTGTGAAACTAACACTTGACTGTACGTATTATTCTGTCATCCGAAGGATCGACTTAACTTTGATTCCCTAAAAAAAGGAATGAAAAGATATGGAGTGTGACGACGATGCTCGCGGTTTTCATCGAGCAGCAATTCTTTTCCTCGACGAACCAGTTATTTGTGTTTCACGGCCGTAAAAATATACCCGATGTTTATTTAGTACGAGTAACTAGGTTCAAGTATTCGATATTAAAAACGGAAACAAATGAAAAATAGAAGATTATGTAGTTCGTAACACAATCCCTTTTATATATAATTGAACTAGAGGACTGAGGTAGTGAGGGACATTGTTAAATTTATTATTGCAATCTAAAAATAGATTTTACTCTCGTTTATTTCTCATAATAAAGAGACATTGTCGCCTATTTATTAATAGTCTCAGGCTCGCCTTAAATATTTATTTCTAGATTTGCATTTGCAGTTAATAATCTCATTTAAATATTGTCGTTTTTTTAAAAAAAATTTTTTGATAATAGGACAATTCTGATGAGTTAAATCGTTCCAGGAATTCAAATCGCTAAAATCGTGATGTGGCAAAATCTCATACGACTATTTCAGAAGGCTAACTGCTGATAAATCCGACCGGTTAACGTTAATAACGCTAAAGGATAATCACCGTCTTTTAGTAGAGGGTAAACTTAAATTATTGTCTCTTAATAAGCCGGTTACTACACGGTGAAACCAGTTGAGAATAAACTACACATTGGATTAATAAGGTTTAACAGTCGAAACAAGACGAAACCTAGGGCCTAAGGGTACGTGCACGGGCCGAACAAGAAGACGAAAAAGTAATGGCTAGAATGTGTGTTTACAAGTAGGGATTATTTGGCTGGAGCCTGGCCATCTGCTTTCTGTTACATGGAATTAATCTCATGTGTGCCTGGTGCCGGCTCGCTCTGGGCCTACTCCACACAATCCACCTCTTCACCCTATTCTATTTCCGCGTCCACCAACCACTTGCTTTTCTTATTAGTTTCGCGCTCAACACCATATAACATACTGGTTATTATTTTTAACTGCGGTTTACAAATCGATAAAGTCAAGGTAAATCACAATAAAGTTACTAATACAAGTTTTAGAACCTAAATCGATCATAGAAACAATAATCGGGGGTAGAAATCAGTATTTTTCTGAAGTACGACAGAAATGAATAACTTTTACACATGACTATTTTGTACATTGATTTGGTGAAATCAGTTGACCAGTTATACGGTTTACTTGATATACCAGTGTAATTTGTGAAAAGGTCGGAGGGAACTTAGTGGGAATGGTTAATTGAATGATGTCTGTACTGTGCAGATGAATGCAGTGTTAACTTAGATGGAATGGTAAATTGAATGAGTCTGTACTGTGCAGATGAATGCAGTGTTAACTTAGTGGGAATAGTTAATTGAATGATGTCTGTACTGTGCAGATGAATGCAGTGTTAACTTAGTGAGCATGGTAAATTGAATAATGTTTTTACTGAGCAGATGAATGCAGTGTTAACTTAGATGGAATGGTTAATTGAATGAGTCTGTACTGAGCATATGAATGCAGTGTTAACTTAGATGGAATGGTAAATTGAATGAGTCTGTACTGAGCAGATGAATGCAGTGTTAACTTAGATGGAATGGTAAATTGAATGAGTCTGTACTGTGCAGATGAATGCAGTGTTAACTTAGTGGGAATAGTTAATTGAATGATGTCTGTACTGTANAAAAACGTATACAGCTCTATACAGGGTGGCACAAAAGTATGGAAACCCCTGAATAACTCGTAAGAAATGATTTTTTTTTTTTTAAAAGTTAAATATAAAAGTTTCAGGATTTTTTTCTTAGCTATTCAATGGTGACCTTGGAATTGACCTTAAACTTGCCATACAGGGTTATTTGAAGGTCAACTTTGTTATTTTAAATGGGAACCCCCCTTTTTTATTGCAGATTTGAAAAGAGCAGCAAATTTTACGTAAAATATGACCTTGAACATGTCCTTGAGCTTGCCCTTTAAGGTCATTCCAAGGTCAAAATTATTTTATCAATGGGAAACCCTAATTTGTATTGCGGCTTGTGAAATAACCAAATTTTTCCCTTCAACAGCGGCCTTGACCATAGCCTACACAACACCCTTGACCATGACCTTCATGGTCATTTTAATCCTTCCCCCTTTTTTTTATTTATTTATTAGTTTTTAGTACTTTTATTCAATTTGTTTTCTTGGGGTCGACCACATCCTTGAACATGACCAGAAATAAGACCATAAAGAAAAAAAAATGAATAAAAGTACTTATACAAATAAATTAATAAAAAAAGGGGAGGGGGAAGGGTTGAAATGACCTTGGATGTCATGGTCAAGGGCGTTGTGTAGGCTATGGTCAAGGGCGCTGTTGAAGGGAAAAAATTGGTTATTTCGCAAGCCGCAATACAAATTAGGGTTTCCCATTGGAAAAACAATTTTGACCTTAGAATGATCTTAAAGGGCAAGCTCAAAGTCATATTTTACGTAAAATTTGCTGCTCTTATTAAATCTGCTATAAAAAATAGGGGTTCCCACTTAAAATAACAAAGTTGACCTTCAAATAACCCTGAAGGGCAAGTTTAAGGTCATATCCAATGTCACCATAGAATAGCCATCCTGAAACTTTTATATTTAACTTTATTTTTTTTTTAAAAATTGCATTTCTGACGAGTTATTTAGGGATTTCCATACTTTTGTGCCACCCTGTATATATTAAGAGTATCTTATAAACGGAGTACTTGCAGGTAATAGTATTCTACTGTAGTTGTAATCTCAGGATAGTTCTATATGATCGAATAAACTCGTTATTTTTTTTTTTTTTTATTAATACGATCTACCAAGTACATTTTTCTAAATAATTGTAATACTTATTTTATTTAAATATTGATAATACCTAATACAATTTGAAATTTCAAATCGTGTTTCCAATTTGTGTCACGAATTATTGATTCCTCCCCACTTATTCTAATTAGGTTCAAAGAATATGCGATTACGAGGGAAACCGCATACATTTGGTTTTTTGGCTCAGGGTACCGATTTGGACGGGCGTCAAACAGCTGATAGAGTAACTGTTTCAGTTGAACATCGTGTAATTTATCCCGTTATTCGTTTCGTAGCAACTAAGAGTCGGGGGTTAATTTCTGGTAAAATATGTAATCTTGTTTTTTCTTATAAAATGTTAATAAACTAGCGGTTAAAGAGGGATTTTAAAACTTGTAAAAAATCGTAAAGAAAAAGAAATTTCCTCTTCTATTATATGTGAGTGCCAGATGTTTGGAGCTGGGACTCTCATGTCTTAATACATACGTTCTTTCCCTTCGTTCCGGAGAAGAACAAGGTATAGCGGAAACGGTAAATTTCTAGTCTGCTTTGCGTCACAGATTCAACCGAGTTTACATATGGTATATATAAATTAGGCGCCGACATTCGACCGATTCTATACTTCCGCAGTTACATTATTTGTTATATTACTATTATCATACAATAATGCTAAAAGAGATCATAATTTAACCAAGCAATAGGCTACGCTAGTGATATTAGCATTACATAGTTTTAAACCGAATTAAATGAAATAATAAAATGGTTGTGCATGAAGTCACACATAAAAAGAGTTCCGTTGGTTTTGAGAACATGAAACTAGTTAATATAAGGGAGGATATATATAACTTGGTATCGGCATCATATTATAAAGTCATAATATATCGTTATAAACTTATAAGAGAAACTTATAATATATGTATATTATACACAATACAGCAATGTAATACCGTGTTTTTGCACACTGCAATTAAATACACAATTTGTCTTAGTGAGAGACACCAAGGGATGTGCTACGCAAGCGTGACACGTAGGAACTGTTTCTAACATTACGTCAAAAAGATGTTGGCTCGGCATTACACCATGTCCTGCATCGTTTCAGTGAGTCAATGCCGAGCCAACATCTTATTGACTAATGTCTGATGTTGGAACAATTCCTACGTCTTTCTTGCGTGGCACATCCCTTGATGACACAATTTGTGTTCCTATATGTATATGTCGTATAAACACGATGCACATATTACCGCGCTCAAGCTTAGGCTTATGTGGCCAGTAAGCAAAATATACTATGTATATTAATATCAATATCTAGTTGGGTTTTCAGCTCAGAATTATTAATATTTATACTAGGAATGTTCTTTCAATTTTTAATAACGAGCCGTTAACGAGGCTGGATACGGGATTAATTTTAATTAAATAAAATTAAGTAACTCAATTTAGATATAATACTTAATTAGATATTTAAATAAGTTGTTATATCTATTTAAAGACCGACAAATCAAAACAAACATATTTTTTATTGGAATAAATTCGGATGCCTTAGCTTAGCAATAACAA
Organism: Gerris buenoi; assembly: GCA_001010745.2. NCBI lineage: Eukaryota > Metazoa > Arthropoda > Insecta > Hemiptera > Gerridae > Gerris > Gerris buenoi. The sequence continues at coordinate 92,646 of KZ651387.1, forward strand.
ATCATTTGCAGGTGCGTGGGCGCCGTCCTCTGCACACACTCCATTATATATAAATGATTATTTATTACTTATTGTTTTGAGATGTGTTTATTACTTATTTTCTTAGAGATACATTTATCGCTTTGTTTTTATTTCCATAAATAAGTTAAAATAAGTGAATGATGTGTTACTTGATAGAAATGTTATTTAAGAATGATGCAGATTGTAGATTATCGATTGCATGTTTTAAGAAGGTCTCACAATACCTGGTGAGCATCGCAATAATTGCCAAATATATAAATCAATTCACTGTATAATTAAATCTTTTAGATACCAAAAATAGAGGAAATGTAAAAAAAACGTATACAGCTCTATACAGGGTGGCACAAAAGTATGGAAACCCCTGAATAACTCGTAAGAAATGATTTTTTTTTTTTTAAAAGTTAAATATAAAAGTTTCAGGATTTTTTTCTTAGCTATTCAATGGTGACCTTGGAATNTAACAAAAGTGTTATATAATATATTCGTAATCTACTCTCTAATACTTTTCATCGGAAACCCCACTCGAAATTTTAAAAAAGATATTTTTGCGTAACGTGAATTATCCACCATTTTGTATTTGAACAACTGATAATTTAAAGTTGGCTATACTTTGCCTGTGTGGGCTTCAAGACGATCATTAAAACTGTCAAGTTTTATGTTTATCTTTTTGATTCTAGAAGTTACTGGAACCGTTGAGTGTTTCATCGCGTAAATCTAAATTTGCTTATAAAGCGACTACAACGATTGATTTGACAACGGTGTTAAAACGGACAAACCCTGGAGACAGATATTACGCCTAAGGATCTAGACAGTTGTGTGAAGAGAAGAATTACGGAGAAATGGCAACAATTATGGACAGATTCTATTAGCGACAAACTAAGATGTGTAAAGCCGAAGGTAGCTGACTGGGCCTCTTCTTACATTGATCAGTGAATGCATTCAACTAACCTAAATAAGTGAAAAACAAAGTGAAATAAACAGAATTAAGATTTTTTTTATTTAGTATATTACATACTTAAATAAAATTTTTGTTATATTGAAAACCGAATATCTCTGCCAATTCTCAACCGATTTTTTTTTATTCAAGGCTCATTTTTCTTCTAAACCAATCTAATGTAAGGAAAAAATATAGGTTACCATTGAAAATTACAAAGTTGAGAGAGATTCCGCCGAAACTATGCGATAAAAATATTTTTGGAAATCATGTCATAAAACCACGCAAAAATTCAAGGTGAGTTACCGTTTACATTTTTTCTTTATATTAAAAAATAAAAGGGATATTGGGGTGAGCCGGTTTATCGTGGCCACCCTGTATACTGTCTTCAAAAAAAAAAACCATAGACGTTTAAATATTAGCTCTTATTGCATTTTGAAAGTAAAATAGTAAATAATGCTGCTTGCTTTAATAAATTAAATTTAAAAAAATGTACGACTTATTCTGAACACGAAATTTCAAAAATAACTTCTACTGATAGGTACTGATAACGCATTACATGAAAGACGAAAAATAACTTCTACTAGGTAGGTACTGATAACGCATTACATGAAAGCCGAAAAATAACTTCTACTGATAGGCACTGATAACGCATTACATGAAAGCCGAAAAATAAGTGAATAATTCATTTTCCATACATCTCAAGATATCGGTTAAAATAAATATCAAATGCAACAAAAACTTAAAAACTGCGAAGATTAATATTTAACCGATATAAAGCTATAAGCCTATTATATGGTTACCTGATGTTGAGAAAAACTAGGAAAAACAGTTTCTTTTCCAAGAGATAGAAAAAAACAAAAACATAAGTATACAGTGTGTCCCCGGATCGACGCATGAATCGGTGAAAAAGACTAAACATTTTTTAATTAAAATTTCATCTTCTGGGGTTCAGCCCTGCTTGGATAGAAACTAATTTATGTCTTAATTTAAGTTTCGGAAAATTAAGTATGTCTTGGAAATTTACATAATAGTTATTTTTCCCACTAGTAAAGTGCTTCTTCTCTAGGAGATACGAAAAAATGTTATTAGAAAAAGTTGTTCAGAAAGAAAAACTGAGTAAGAATACAAAATTTGAAAACGCTCCGCCTACTTTGATATATTGCATTATTTTCCGTTTTTTGAATTGTTGAAGATATTAAAAAATTCCGAGATGAAAAGTTCTTACAAAATTGATAAATTATGCAAGTTCAAACAAATTTTAGTTTACTTTCAATGACTGTTAAGAAATACTTTCATTGTCTGTTAAGAAATTTAAATATTTATTATAAGATATAAGAATAATAACAATAACAAAACAAATAATTCACGATTAAATTTAATTTTTTACTAACATAATAATATTAATAGTGGTATTTGCGAAATTTGAAACCAATTTTATGGCACAGAAAACACCACTAAAATTATTATTTTTAACTTCATATTTTTAACAGCACAATAGGCATACTATGGAGTGGTAAATAATGCAATATATCAAAGTAGGCGGAGCGTTTTCAAATTTTGTATTCTTACTCAGTTTTTCTTTCTGAACAACTTTTTCTAATAACATTTTTTCGTATCTCCTAGAGAAGAAGCACTTTACTAGTGGGAAAAATAACTATTATGTAAATTTCCAAGACATACTTAATTTTCCGAAACTTAAATTATGACATACATTAGTTTCTATCCAAGCAGGGCTGAACCCCAGAAGATGAAATTTTAATTAAAAAATGTTTAGTCTTTTACACCTATTCATGCGTCGATCTGGGGACACACTGTATAATGTATATTATAATAATTTTGTAAAATAATACTTCGATGTATGAAATATTTGGTGAAAATAAACATATTATTATTATTATTATAGATACCGAGTTAATCAGGTTTCATCTTATATTTAATAGTTAATTAGTCAACCTATTATTCTTTTTTTTCTGATGACCACAAATTACCTTGGAGTACAATCTGGCACAATTAATAAATTAAATCGACACATAAAGAGATAGTGACGTTATCCTTTGATCGTCTATCAATCGGGTTTTAAATGCATACTGATACCAAATAAGATTAAATGAAACTTTTTTTTTTTTTTTTTTAAAAATCAGATTATGTTAAGTGACTGTGGATTAAGTGTGACGTATGTGAACGGGCTAGTTGGCATCATATAGGCGGAGAATACGCGTATACTCATTCACGAGCTTATTCCTCGAAAGTCAACTCTTCACTATAAATACTACAGTCGTCCAATTGCCCGGAGCTCAATTATTATCATACCAACAAATATTAACCGCAGCTTTATTTATTATTTTTCATTTTTTGAAACTGACACTGAGCTTAAATTTTCGCATAAAATATTTATCGAATCTCGGTCTAAATTATTATCTCTATCTTCTACACAAACAATTACACAATATTTTGACCAAAACTTACACAAATTTAATCTGACATCTCATAATAGTGGAAATATTAGATGATGGTTCATATATTTGTGTTAATATTGTTATTCTTGGCAGGGCAAGATCTACAATTTTCTGGCCCCCAGCGAAAAACTAGGCCCCCAACCTACGCAGGCTAGGGTCTTATTCGGAAGGGGTGGGGGTTACTGGTCAGTGCACCGTAGGGTTGGACCCTACACTGTCGGTGAGCCTCGTGATGGTAAAATAAAGTAAGAAAACTACACCACAACCTAATTACACGCACCTGATCAGGGCCGCTTCTAGGATCTAAGGGCCCATAGGCTAGACTTGACTTGGCTTCCTCCCCCCCCCCCAAATTTAAAAAAAAAAATTAGATAATGACTTCTTATCTTTTGTGTCTTCAGGGGTTTTTTTTAAAATTAAAATTAAAAAAGCTAACACATTTGTTTTTTTTTATATTAATATTTATTTGGTGATATTTTATCTCCTGTTCGAGACATTTTCAAAACCTGAATTTTTATTTATGTGTTAGTTTTATTTATATAAAATAAGTCGAAATTTTTTACTAATTAAAATATTACTGATCTAGTAACATGTCACTATACAACCACTTAACTGTCAACTGATTAAAACAAAAGAAAAATTAACTTTGAGTCGTGATCACTCTCTGCTCTCTGATTCATGACTGCTCTCAATTCACATAAGGAGGAACAATGTAAAATCTAGTGTCGCAAAACCGAAATCGACCCATGACAATAACTTAAACCATTGTTGTCCGATGTGGAAGACGTGTTTATTTTAGCAACCCTCGCGTAAACGTTCAAATGTAAATTTTAAATTTTCGGACGGAAAGAATTCCAACTTATTCTATTCAATGAGACAAACAACTTTTTAATTTTTTTTTTTATTAAAACCAACACTGATTCTGCTATGAAGAGTTAAAAATCGCTAAATTTATTAAAGCGGACCTAAACGTTTACAATAGAGAAAATCTTACGTTCTAACGTTTTTTTATAAAACGTCATACACAAAGTAAAACTGAAAAAAGCATGTAAAATTTCAACCTGAAACAAGCACAAGTTTTATTGTGTAGTGAAGTGATATATTTTATAATATTTTAAATTAGTAGGCCGGGTAGGTACAGTCCTGTTTCCCTCCTACCACAACCGTCCTCTTTAACTATATCACCTCATCATGATTAACTTTTTTCTCAATATTTAATACATAAGTATTTATTGCAAGGCACACGCTTCAATGATATACAAAATATTTTTTACTTAATTTCACTTAATTTTTAGGTCCTATCCTCTTTTCCATCTACACTTCCGACGTTCCCCAGCATCCTACAACTGTTCTTGCTTCCTTTGCCGACGATAAGTGTATCTTATCCTCACATAAGTCGCCACATACAGCTTGCGACCATGTTCAACAGCACCTTTCACTCCTGGAATCTTGGTTCAAGAAATGGCGGATCAAGGTAAATGAAACGAAAAGCTCCCACGTGAAATTCGCTCTAAGGCATGGTATGTGTGAACCAGTAACCCTAAATCAAATCCCTATTCCTCATTCCAGTTCCGTCCGCTACCTGGGGCTACACCTAGATCGTCGTTTAACATGGGCTCATCACACCAAACATAAACGCCAAACATGCAATACACGCTATAAACTTTTACACAGACTCCTACACAACACATCTAAACTCAACATGCAAAACAAATTACTCATCTACAACACCATAATAAAACCTACATGGACATATGGCATAGAACTCTGGGGTTGCACCAAACCTTCCAATTCCTATCGTATCCAATCACTCCAATCCAAGATCAGAATTAGCCATCTCCCGATACAAATCCTTCCACGACTCCCTTTCTAACCATTCCAATCCTCTTGTCCACAGTCTGTTTTCCCGGTCCATTCCTGACAATCCTCCTAGACGCCTGAAGAGGCAGTGGCCGCGTGACCTTCTAGGCAACTAATCATATTCATTCAATTTCATGGTTTAAATTATTCATTGTTCTTTACTCAACACATGAAATAATATCTGTCTCAATTTAGTAAGTGCTATCACTGGATAGGATAGTTCCTTGCCTCATGCTGTCTCAAGTCACTTATTCGTTCATCTGTATTGCTTCTAACAATTATGTATACATTGTAGTTGCAGTAATTAAATAAAATGAAAAAAAAAAAAAACTTAATTTCGCCTTAACTCCACCAAGTACAAACAGTTAGTTACTTTTAATTTAGTCTTTTCTAATTTCGCCATATATAGGTAGTTAGCATCGTATACTTATTAGTGTGATTTTATAATTTATATATTAATAAAAAGCGTAAAGAACTTTGTTCCTAACGGGTGTCCTGCGACGCCACATGTCTTTTTCAATAAAAGTCTTATGTTTTATCCGAAAGAGGTACCCCGGAGAATTTTTTTTTTTTTTTTTTTAAATTTAAGTGCAAAAAAGTGATAAGATTTTCTTAGGGCAAGTTTGTCCTTACAGGAAAAGATATTTTGTGCGAGCACGAATTTTGAAGTTCAACTAAGATGGGCTAAAACACACAAATATTGTAAAAAAAAGTTGTTTAGCTGGTAAGCTTTAAAATTGCTTTACAAGTAAAAATGTAAAATGAATTAATATCAGTTAATATGATATGTCTGTCAGTTTCTCTCCTGTAAATAGACATCGACCATATGAATCTGGTGAAAATATCACAAAAATTTTAGTAACTAAATAAAACACAAAAATTCAAACTTCCGTTCTCATGACATGACACATTAGGAAGAATTTTAAGTTCATAACAATCAGTGGCGTACCAAGGGCAGTGGGGGCCCCTCGCCAAAAATAATTGATTGCAAAAAAAATAAGGTAGGTATGAGTATAATTCCAAGTCCCATCGACATTTGTACAAAGATAGTAGTTTCAAGTTTCTTTTTTTTTGGATTTGGGGGCCCCCTGAGCCCGGGGGCCCACCCACAATTCGGGCCCATACCTACGCCACTGATCACAATATCATCCTTCTAGCCTTTTTAGGAGGCCAGGGCCCATGGGCAATTCCCCCCCNTCCTTAGCAGCTTCTGTGAGGGCCATGTACTCTGCCTCAGCGGTTGAGAGGGCGGCTGTTCTTTGTTTCCTCGATTCCCAACTGATGGGCGCACTGGCGAATAGGAAACAATAGCCAGTATAGGATCTCCTATCCACAGTACACGGGGCCCAGTCAGCATCAGCAAGACCAAATATATTTTCTCTTGTCTTTCTGTACGTCAGGGCTAGGTCTTTGGTGCCTTTGAGGTATCGGAGCACTCGTTAGGCAGCAAGCCAGTGCTCGCTTCCAAAGCAGGTGTTAAATTGCCTGAGGTAGCTTTCTGCAAACGAGATGTCCGGACGCGTAGCCTCCGCCAAGTACATTAAAGAACCGATCAGATTCTGATATGGAATCTTCGGATCCATTTCATCAGAATTAGCCTTGTCGAGTTTTAGCCCGACCTCCATAGGCGTGGATACACATTTACAATTTTCCATATTGAATTTTTTCAAAATTTCTTCAATGTATTTTTTTTGATTTGCCAAAACATTATTTGTTTTTGAAAATTCTATGCCGAGACAGTAATTTAGATTTCCGAGATCACGCATATCAAATTGATCAGATAACTTATTTTTAGTTTCCGTCAACGCTGACTCGCTTTTTGAAGCCACAATCAAGTCGTCTACGAAGACGGATATAAGCACCTTTTCTCCCCCAATTTTACCGCTGTAGATACATGGGTCTGCGTCGGATGGTTTGAAACCGATGTTGTTCAAAGTTTCGTCTAATCAGGGCCGGATCCTATTGGGCCCCCAACCTACCCAGGCCAGTGACCTATGCTAAGGGGGGGGGGGGTCCTACACTCTCGGTGAGCTTTGTACTCGGCGGCGTAACGTTGTGGCCAAAGAAAGTAAGAAAACTACACATCATAACTTAAGTACACGCACTGATTTAGTTATTATGTATCATGACTTATATTGACAAGATATTATTCATCATGACCAATTAATTACTTTGACTGTAACATATATTTATTTTAAATTAGAGTATAAAAACAAAAATAAGAAATGTGTAAAATTACGATTTAATTTATGTTGTTTTCATATCGACTTCATTACATTTTACATTTTCCTCAAAAAACGTTTGAACTCCCGGCTGGGCCCCACTTTTTCAACATCTCCGACTGGGCCCCCCAGGACCGTGGGCCCTCGCACACCGCGGGGGCTGGTGACACCTAGATCCGGCCCTAATTCTCGGAGCCGACAAGGGTGAGCACACATAGAATCGTTTATTTAGCTGAAACCGAGATTAAAATTCGTTTAAAAACTTACCGATCAACTGATGCAGTCCTACACGTTTCTTTTAACACATGCACACAAAATATGTATTTTTCACTTCAAACGACAACACAAAATAAACGAAGAACGTAGTAGTTAGATATCGGTATTTTATAGCGTAGCATGTTTTAAAAAGACACCGTTACATCGTATACAACATAGGTCGTTAAATAAACTTGAAACAATTAATTTAATACGCATAACGTTTCATTATCCAAAGATAACAAAACAGATTTGTCTGATAACGGTTATAATGAAGCTGACACTCGAATGGTAAATCCGTTAGCTCTGATAAACGCTGTAAACAATGAATTACCAGGAAGTGGAGAGACGTGTCATCGACTGGTTGAATTATACGAATGGTAAGAGAGTATAGGAAAGTTAAAGGCATACTGTGAGCTAGGTAGCGAGACCTAACCGTAGCACCAAGTACAACATGTGGCTGCCATGTGTCGTCCTTACCGACTTACCTTGCCTTCTACGTCTTATCGACGTTTCCTTCCCGTCTTTCTTTCAAGCTTCGACCCCGTCTTCTCAAGTAAGCAGATTGCATAGGTGCGCAAGTGTATTAACACTCCCGTCTTTCTAAGTTATTAAGATCGGTAAATAAAATTGATCCAAGTGGTCAGAATCGGTTTGCAAGGGATTACATCTTTCTGTTTCAAGTTCAAGTACTGGTAAATTTAACATATAATTTCGAGGTGAGTCGACGACGCGACGTCGTCAGGACACTACTCGATTACAAAAATGACAAGCCGTTAAGCCCGTGGCAGCGGCATTACTTTTATAATTAGAAAAAAGTAAAATTAAGTAAATTAAGGTATTACGTCTATTTATATAAGTTAATAAATCTATTTGAAGACTAACAAATCAAAACGAAATTTATTTTTAACGGGAATGTGGTTGTCTTAGCTTAGCGATAAAAAGAATCATTTGGAAGCGCGTAGTCGTCGCAGTCGAGACACTACTCGATTGTGTAAACGATTGTTATTCTTTAAGCTGAGAAAGCCCTGCATGTACTCAAGTATAGTGATACATATTCACCCACATCTTCCATGACGCGTCATTTGCGTTTCATTCGAAAATTAAATATTTCGGCGTCAATTATCATATTACATGTCCTGTAGCGAAATAGATTAGCGATAAAATTAGGATAATTTTTGTCTTGAGTCATCCTGGTTACTTTAGAAGGGGCGTCCGTAGATTGTCCTCCAAGACCCTAAAGCTACGCCCGCGCCCCTGAACTTAGGAAAAACCACTTATTCACTTAATGTATTAAAGTCATTACAGGACGGCTAGATTGATTAGGATTAGATTACTAACTAATTAATTCGATTTATCAGTGTAACGTTACTCTTAAACTAGTGATGCGGTGCATAATCAACTCGCGTAGAATATAAATATACCCTTTAAAACAATATAGGGCATGTCATGCTGACTTATTTAATGAATTGTTTAATGAATGAAATAAAATAACGTGACTTCGGCTTTACAGTAAAACAAAATTGTAAAATAATATTCCTGCAAACATTTCGGAAACATTCGATAAGCGGAAGAGGCAAATTATTTTTGCAACAATTACATACATCTGAAACATGATGGCCCGCCCGCAGAGCAAGCCCTACGATAAACATGGACAGGGTTAGTGTAAAAACAACGTAACAGATACCTGATATTAATGCAGGCTTAAATTGCATGGATATCATGAATATAATTAGATTGTTTTTGGACGGCTTATCGTGTTTTATAATATTTTTTACCTCTCCTCACCTATGGTAGGAAAATAATTATTTTCACCCAATTTATTTTTCGATATTTCAACTGAATTATCCATTTTGGGTGTTGGGTTAGTGGTTTTCAGCATGACGTCTGTATGTGTGTTAACCTGCATATGCCTTAAACTGCTCGCTGAACAAGCACTCAGTAGGTGTGGTAAGGGAAGCTAGTACCTCTTTTATACCTCAACCAGACAGAGGTTTAGTTGCTTCTGTTGACCCTGTCCAAAAAGCTATTAGCGACCAAGCGCAGCAAATAGCTGATATGACGAAGGCTGTTGAAAAATTGACTTCTTTCTCGGCGGGGAGGAGATTTCCATCTAGGAACATAATAACCAGCTGGGGATGTTCAGAAAGGCCGCACCTGCAAGCCCAGTGACCTAAGAAGAAGGAGAAGAAGGTGTCGGAAAACTAAAGTCAGCTAACATTAAGGAACAACTGGTGGCTGACCCCAGCCACCAATATCCTGGTCCCAGTAGTTAAAGAAGATATTAGTCTTTATAATAATTTTATAGATGCTAAGATTAATGGAATCGATTTAAAGGTGTTGATAGATTCGGGGACTTGCATGACGCTTGCTAGCAGGGGTTTTGCTAAGAGAGCAGGAATCATAAAATGCAAAGAAGGGCAGGTTGACTCGAAGAATGCTAGCGGTGGAAGAATGGATACGTATGGAGTAACTTACATTAATATTGACATTGATGGGAACATATACAAACATCGGAGTGTCATTGCAGATATTTGGATAGATGTCATTGTAGGAGTGAATTTCCTGAGTAAGTATAAAGTTTAAGTATGTTTTGACAAGGAAATAGTTAAAATTGGAAAGGCTGTATCCCAATTGACAAAGCAAAGGGAAACTGTAAGAAATCTTAGTTTACCCAATCACGCGGTTATCCCTGGAAGACATGATATAGTGGTTGCTAGCGGAAATGAGGTTGTTTTGAGCCAACAATTGACCATGATGATGTTTTGGAGGTTCGAATGGCTAGACTGGTTGTGACCGTAAAAAATAATTTAATGCCATTTAGGTTAATGAACCCTAGTAACGAAGTGAAATCCATGCAGGGTAAGATAAAAGTGGGCAAGATTGAGCCTTATTTACAGCCTAGAAGAGGCATTGAGAAAGAAGTCATTGCCGCAGTAGGAACGTTGAACAAAGAACCAGTGGAGACCATGTTTGAACTGAACTTAAGTACCTTACTGTCAAGGTACTTAAGTACCTGAAGGGTCTGACTGAGTATATTGCTGATCGTACAAAGACAACGGAAGAAGTATATGAGTCAGTGCGGAATAGGCAAGACCTGAAACATAAGTGCAGAAGGAATATGACCGGTCATGTAACAGGAAAGAGGCTATAAACGAGGAGGATAAAGTATGGGTTTGGTTCCCGAAAACTCGGAAAGGTAGAAGTGCTAAGTTCCATCCACCATGGGACGGGCCATATATAGTTCGCAAGAAGTTATCAGATGTTACGGTTCGAGTCCAGAAGATCGGAGGCAAAAACAAGAGACTGGTCCTCCACATAAACCGACTGAAGCTGTACAAGGCACGGCTTGGCAATTCTGTCTGACAGAGGGGGAAGAGTGTCACATATTTATAATATGAATTGATTGACTGTTTCGATGTTGAGTTAGTAAATGCATTGAGCTTGAGTTGAAATACATAATTACTAAAACGAAAGTTCTTGTGTTAAACCTTATTGCGAGTTAGTAGATATAGTTTACGCTACACAGTACTACGCCGGACTTAGGGAATAGGAATGAACTAAGATAAATACTTGGTACTTGTTACCAAGGATAAAATCCGTCCGAGACTACCGATAAAACATTAGGGTTTTCCCGGGGAAACGGCTTACACCGTTAGAACCATATTTAAACGGACTGCATTTTAGAATTGTTACATTGAAAAACCATTTATAATAGAAAAATCGTAAACCTACTGATCCATTTCAGCGGTATTGTCGTCAACAGAATCGACCTACAGATCAATTTCAGCCGACTTTACTTCGAATTTATCTACGTCGGGATATTACTTTAGAGTGTAGAGCAACAAAATCAAACCTCGATAAAAATTTACTAAGAAGAAAAAATTAAATTTAAAAAAAAANTAAACGGAAATAAAACCGGCTGATGGTTTCTCGTCTTTTATTTTCTTTTAATTTTAATTTTATCTAATATTTTTATACACGTATATAAAAATATAAGGCAGACGTATAATTGATCACATGAAAAATAGAAAAGATAAAAAGCGAGGATATAGGAGGGAGGGATTTGGCAGAGGCGCAAGGACAGGTGGACTAGAACACAGTGGGCACGTCGAGTGAAAAAAGTTTCTTATTCAACACACGACCAAACAAAACTCGCCGGATAAAACGAAAAATAAACTATAAATATTTTGAAATTTGACGCAGATAAATTTGACAGATGTTTAGTCCAATGTAATTTTGGACAAAACAATGTCACACTACTCTTTTTATAAGGGGAGTAACTGTCTAAATAAGAAGATTGCGTAAACCGTAAACCTACTTTAGATTGTTACTCCCCCCTTTTTTCTTTATAAGGGGAGTAACAATCCAAATAAGTGCCTTTTAAAATAAAATATGATACTATCTTGTGACAAGTATCACACTATTTTGGGTTTTGAAGTGGTTTTTCGAGTAGGTATCTAATAAAAGCTGCTAGATAGTAGGTTACAAAAATATATACGTATTATGCTAAAAAAAAATATATATTTAATTTTGCATTCTTTATTGGTTTTAAACAAGAACAAAGAGAATCATACTAGCTATCTATGTTGATGATGGTTTAATTGCTGCTGAAGATGAAGCTAGTATCGAAGAAGTATACAGCTGGGACTAGATGCAAAGACCATGGCTAGGGCTCTGATGTTATTTTTGTTTGGAAAGTAGAGGTAAATATTGACGAGATAGAAATACATATTATTAAAATAATGGACGCTAAACACACAACTACTAAACTATCGAGTGACTATAAACAAATCTAGGGGGCGTCCCCCCCCCCCCTGGAGCCACCACTGGCTTGAAGGGTTATTTATCACTGACTCGGAGTCAAAAATAATTACGCTTCCGTGATTTCAAGGCACATTTAGTTTATTCAATGACAGGTACAGGTCAGATGTCACCCCGATGTAATCAAGAGCTGCAGTAACAACTCTTTTGCCAAATATGAAACATATTTATAATGCAAATATGTTTATTGTTTTTAAACATAGGGTTTTTACCAAAGGGCCAAGCAGATCAGCGCCTAGGGACAAGCCGGATTTCCCACATCTGTCCCCCAAGCCGACGTTGGATTTGGTGTCGTCAGATGGCGGACAGGAGGACAGGAGTCACCTCAAGCTACGCCATGTTCTTCCGTTATACCGTTACCATTATACGATTGTCACATTAAGATGAGTGGTCACATTCGACCACTCATCTAGCATACGCATTTTTAATTTTTATTAAATGTACGCTTTAATAATCAATTTTTAATGAGTACTAAACAAAATATCTGTTATTTTGATTATCTCTGTTGCATCATCCGTTGCGTGTATGAATTAAGAGAAATAAACAGGTCAAGCATGTGCTAGTCAGCACACAGCGAGGGTCCGTAGACAACACAGTATTGTAAGTAATGCCTATTGACCGTACCAATTGTGCATTTTAAAATGCTAAAAAGCCTANCCTGAATATTTTTAATATATAACCTCTGAAAAACAGCGTTTTTATGCATCGCTTATGTTATGTGCACTTTGTCATTAAATAAAGTAAACCTACGGTGCAGTTCGTAGACAAAGTTATGAACACAAGTATTTTTTTATAAAAAATAGCTCCCAGACGAAGTTGGGGGAGTCTGGGGGCCATACAAATTTTTTGTGAATTTTAAGGAAACATTTGCATTCTTTAGTAAAGTTTCTGATATCAATCTGCACTATTTGGCCTATTTCTCTGATTTACTTCGTTTATTTATTTTAGACTGTTCCTTGTTACAGGATTTGCCTTTTTTACAGTATCTCTGTTCACTGTAAAAACTGTTTTGGGTGTTGTATCTCGATAAATTCAGTATTTTCTATTTATTAAAAATACACAGTGTCACTTTTTATAGGGGGTAATGATGGAAGGTTAGGGTTAGGTTAGGTCAAAAAGTACTAAACTTAACTTAAACTAACTATAACCATCATTTTCCCTAAAATTAAAAAAAAGTTAAACAAATAAGATTGAATTTACACAACACAGAACAGAACAGAAATAATTTGTCGAGGTCGTCTTAGAACTCTCATGCTTTTTTTCTAGATCATCCGTCCGTCAATTTTGAAATTTGGTAGACAAGTTAAACTTTTATGCCCAGAATCAGGAAACATTATGCAAACTTCACAACTCAAAATGTCTTCGATCAGTGAGGAATTGTAAATTGATCGCAAAATTTTTTATTTTTTGTAATTTTTAAATTGAGTATCTAGTAAAGGTATTGAAATGTAGATTACAAATATATATCGTGTTTCCAAAATGGTGGCCATATTCAGGGCCGGTTCAAGAGGATTTTTTGGGACATGCGAGATCTAGATTGGCGCCACTTATATATATATCCCACAATTTTTGTCTTTTTAACAGAGTACATTTGTGCAGCNCCCCCCCCCCTTAAAATTTGGTTCATCCATTTTATTTAGCTTCTGAAGCAACTTTCTTAAATACAATCATGAAAAGATGAAGCATTTTATTAAATAAATAGCTTTTTAATATAATATAATGTTATAATCTAATTGGTAGAAAAATAAGCATTCCATCCACCTCACTATAGGCTGATGCAGAGACCGACGAGAACTGATGTTTTGGGACCAAAGAAGAAAAAATTCAGACAAGCAATGGAAACAGTCGATGCGATGCCCGTAATGAATTTAAGAAAATTAAGAAATGAAGTAAGGAAAATCAAGAAGCAAGCGATGATTACATCATAAATGCACCGATAAGCAGGGACGGATCCAGCATTATAATTTCTGGGAGGCCTTATTTTTGGGGGAGGCCTCCCTCGACAATTTTAGAAAATTAGTTTCAAAATGGTAAATTTTAGGCCCTTTTATAGAAATTTTAAAGCTATAAAAAGCAATCAACTTAAAAATGATTTAAAGTCGTTTCTACAGAATTTTGAAACATTTATTAACTATATCGTTTTTTTTTTCTATAACGCTATTAATTATTATTTCCGATTCATTATGAAATACTTTCAAAACGTCCTATACAGCATCTGAGACTAGTGGATACACACTAAATTAAGTATGTAAACAAACAACCAATAACATTGAAGTATGCAAATAAACAATCAAAAAATAGTTAAATGTTTGTATCCCACATAACACAATAAATGTTAATATCAACTTTACTATTTCTCCATAAGCAATGATCATTTGTTAGCAAAATAATTATATTATTTGTTTTAAATGGGTATGAAAAGTAATAAAATATGCATGAGAAATGTTCAATCTTATTTTATTCGAGTAATATTTTGTCGTAATTTTGTTGCATTTTTTTTGGGGGGGGGATTTCTCCCAATATTATTCGAATTCATCGTTACTTCGAATTCGATACTGCNTGAAATTTATGGATATTTTTTCTCCTTTAAGGCATTTGAAATAGACATTTTCTAAATTGAAATTTTCTCTTCTTTCCAACGGTACCTTTATTTCAGCCCTATCATCAATATTGTAGGTGTAGCATACGATTTTTTAGAGTAAAATGTACGTACCTTGGAAAATAACAAAAAAAATTATTGTGGCGAAACTATTGAGAATTGACCCATGGTATATATAGTGTTTTTTGTTGCAAATGATGGGTAGAATCTGCCCTCTTCGTTTGTTACATCTTCGACCAAACACCCTGTATAATAGACTTAGGAGAAGTGGAGAGTAAGTTGGTGGTGGCGATGTTCTGAGTTTCTTGCTGGATTATCAAATATATGATGGATCCTCAATACATGGTCAATTATAGAAATAAATACTAAGTATTCATACAAAAAGACTAGGAATAAATTAGTGGATTAGAAAGTTACAGCTTAGAAAGACATAAAAACATGGTGTTCACCACTCTGGCCATTTTAACTCTCTGTTTTCCCTCCAATTTTGGGAGAGATAACTTCCTGTCAGGGCTGCAACAGAGGTTACTTCTAGATGTAGAGCTCAGGGGCGGCTCCAGGGTAATTTTTTTGGGTGGGCCCGACACTGATTCATCGGATGGTCTAGAATATACCATCCACAAGATAATATCCCGCCCCGGGTGCCACAAGACCATGGTACGCCACTGGTCACAAAATGGCGTAAGCTTTTGAAAATGTTTTGTTCCTTTTCCTTATCACCTGTTATCAATCCCATGTATTTTTTTACGAGGGAATTTTTATAACTTTTTACTTTTCCTCACTACCTATAGTAGGAAAAGTATTGTTTTCACTAAAAAATTTTTTTTTCGAGATTTCAACGCAATTATCCGTTTTGGGTGTTTTTAAGACTCCTGAGTGGTTTTTAGCATGACGTCTGAATGTAGGTGTGTTATCATTGTAGCGCCCAAGGTATTTAACCTAGAGAGTTGAAACTTGGCAGAAAAATCAGTCATTACCTGTAGTGGTGTCGCCCGGAAAAACAACCTTTTCCGCTATCTTGAACCCAGTTTGCTGAGTCAGCAAAAATTTTAAAAATCAGTTTAAGTTAATAAACTTATTTCTTTAATTTAGTTCCATTCTTATACTTATACCTACCTTTAAAATTACCCGTAACTGGCCGGTTTTAAAAACTATTTGCAATCCTACTACATAAGGTATAAATTGACAACTTCAATCGATTTTGCTGCTTTTTAGAAATTAAATTAATGTGCCCGTTTATGTGGGGGCGGCTGTTTATTTTCTCTCGGATAGAAGAAGTGTGTAAATGTAAAAGGGAAGTGAAAGGTATACTGACATTGCGAGTGGTATCTTATACGTGGTTAGGAGTGGTGGCACAACGGCACAACTGCTAGGGTAGCTGGTAAACTATTTGTGGACTATATGGAGGGGTGGCTGGACGATCCTACGCTTCGCTTATCCTACCCACCTACACTTACATCTCCAGCTCGGGCACCCTTCCACTTTACAGGTGGACCGTTCCAATACGCTTCCATCTACGTACTCTATAAACTACTTTTAAAGTTTTCATCGGTAAAGTAGGTAAGGAAGCTTGACCTGGCCACGACTGGGTTTAACATTTAATAAAATAAGAAAGAGAGTGGACTGTGTTATAGGTTTGAAGTATAGAAATATATAACTGTAGTATATTCAGGAGTTACAATAGATAAAATATAATCGGAATATGAATAAATTTAAATGATTCGACTGAGAAATGACCATAAATAATATACAGGGTGTTTGGTCGAAGATGTAACAAACGAAGAGGGCAGATTCTACCCATCATTTGCAACAAAAAACACTATATATACCATGGGTCAATTCTCAATAGTTTCGCCACAATAATTTTTTTTGTTATTTTCCAAGGTACGTACATTTTACTCAAAAAAAATCGTATGCTACACCTACAATATTGATGATAGGGCTGAAATAAAGGTACCATTGGAAAGGGGAGAAAATTTCAGTTTAGAAAATGTCTATTTCAAATGCCTTAAAGGAGCAAAACATATCCATAAATTTCAGTTTATTGTTAATTTTATCAAAAAAATTAAAATTTATTTTTGTTTAAGCCTGTAATTTTGCCAAAATGGCATGAGCTACAGTTTGCCAAATTTCAGTAAAACTTCTCCANTTGGGGGGGGGGGATTTCTCCCAATATTATTAAAATTCATCGATACTGCCCATCTCTATAGGGGAGTGTAGTGTGGCGCTGCGATGTGATATTTTGTTATAGCAACTCAGTCCGTCCTCCGTCTCAACGCTACCAAACAACACACCCAAGACAGGCTTACACGCGCACCTACACTTTTTTGCAAATATCAGATTCAGAAAAATTGAAAATCACGTTTGGTATTGCACCGCTATTATAGTAATGCGTCCATGCCTCCGTGATGCAACATGTAACTAAATTTGTTGTTACAGTTAATGTTACATATCCAACTATAGTTGCTAAAAAATACAAAACTTTGGGTGGACCCGGGCCCACCCGGCTCACCCGCTGGAGCCGCCAGCCACTGGTAGAGCTTACTCCCCCGGTGATGTAGGACACTTGGTTAAAATTAAGTGTTATTAATTTTAAATATTAAGTGTGGTTAAGCCTATGCAAATGTTTGTAAGGCTAGTAGTTGTTAACAAAAAATACAAAACTTTGGGTGGACCCGGGCCCACCCGGCTCACCCGCTGGAGCCGCCACTGGTAGAGCTTCCTGACTCCCCCCAAGCTGATGTAGGACACTTGGTTAAAATTAAGTGTTATTAACCCCCCCCCCCCCCCCCCCAAGGTGATGTAGGACACTTGGTTAAAATTAAGTGTTATTAATTTTAAATATTAAGTGTGGTAAAGCCTATGCAAATGTTTGTAAGGCTAGTAGTTGTTAGTAAAAAAAAAGAAAATGCTGTAATACAGAAATAGCTATAAGGCATTGAGAACGAAACTTTTATTCTCGTACTATAGACCTAAACGAAAATAAATGTGGAAACCTATGTTGTGTTTTAAATAATTTTGATATACGGATGTCAATTTATAAATTGACAAGATTATATTTATATAAAAAAATATATCATTCCGCGTTAAACCTAAGAAGAGTTTAATTTGTATTATGACAAACTACTGATAAATATTACAGAAATTGTAATTTAGAATAATATCCTTTGTAAAAAAATCCAATATTAGGTTTGTACATTCAATGTCGCGAGAACCGGTAAATTTGCTAATTAGGAGGGGGAGGGGGGGTTATAGCAGGATTTGGAGGGGGAAAGTGTCACCATTGGCCTTGCGGGGGGGGGGGATGGGTTCCCCTGAATTAAGAGGTGTTAGATACTGAAAGACCGACACAATCTATATCTCTAATCTAATGTTTTCTTTTCTTACTGCTTAGATCTGTGGATCTATTAAAAAAAAAAGAGTTATCATTAAAATTATTATCATATGGAATTCTACAGATCCAAAGAGACCGTCCTGTCCAGTCAACAACAATCAACAATGATAATAGTACACTAAAGGAAAATCAGATGGTAAATAATTGATTATAGAACGATTCGTGATACGTTGGCATCCTTGCTTAGATTTATTATCCGTTTGGCATAACAATAAGAATTTAAAGGAATACAGGGGTATTGTTCACCGAGCACAGAATTGTGCATCCGACTTGCAATAACAATCTAATTCTTTTAGCACCGAGAATTGACTGATAATCAGCCAAAAAAGCCCTCGATTCACTCAAATAATTAAAAATAACAACGAGTTAATTTGATAAATCAAATAAAAAAATATTTGAACGACCTCGCAGAAAATCGATATATATTTGACTAGGTATTATCATCGTGTCACTGACTCTGTGTCAACTGTGTGAGTGTATATATCTAAAATATCGGCTATATATAGGTATATAGTATATACCTATATATAGCCGATATTTTAGATATGTATTCACTAGATGGATGCAAGGAAATCAAGGTATCCATTTCGGCACCTCTATATTTGAATCTGAAAAGACAATTAAATAACAACCGTACAAGGTTTGTTTTTGTTGTAAGATATAAGTCGTTGAACGCCAACTCGAAACTCGATGTAATAAAAGCGGTAGCATATAATATAATTGCCGGTGTAATTCAAATGCAGTTTCCCCAGGAGAATATATCTACGGTAATCGGTTGTCTGATGGGAGATCAGTCTATTTTTGACCACATGTACAGGGTGTGCCATTTCAAGTAGATCAAACGGCTGTAACTTTTAAACTAGGAAAAATTCGGAAATATTTTAAAGGTAAAAGATGTAGTACTTCGGACTTAGTGTAACGAAAAAAAAAAAAAATAATAATAATAACAAAACGGCTTTGCTGTCAATATGGCCCTTCGAAGATCCTGCTTTCCTCTTAACTCTAATTTCTCTGAAAACTTCACTAACAACTATGAAAAAAAAAATGTCGATTAAATTTGTTGTATGTATATCTTTTTTTTAGTTTCAGCAGGAATGGCCTTCAAAGTCGACTACTTCAGTATAAAAGTAATGTATCATCAAATTATTTTATTTAAAAATTTTGAAACTTTGTTACTTGCTAATGAAGATTTTTTTTTTTTTTAGAATAATTTGGATAGTCTAAATACCTCCGTGATAGAGTTTTTAGAGAAATGTGTTTCATTTTTATAAATTTAACGATAATTATTTTGACTGGTTTTCATTTGATTCTCTCTACTAATTGTGTTGTGTGTCACTGCTCTGTTGACGATTGAACGAGTCTTGGCCCAGTTGCGAACAGCTCGACCAGACAATTTAGAAGTAACCATTAGAGCAGTTATGTACATGATCGCTACAAATGAAACAAGTTCGCTATGCAATCTTAATCTTGCTGTGAGGGAAAATCCGGCCCGTATATTTTTGAGGTGTCCAACGCAGCGGCTTCAAAGAAGGCAGTTCTTACCGTTGCATCTGGTAAGTGAGGAATGGTCAGATGAAACCAATGTAGCGGCTTCAAAGAAGGCAGTTCTTACCGTTGCATCTGGTTAGTGAGGAATGGTCAGATGAAACCAACGTAGCGGCTTCAAAGAAGGCAGTTCTTACCGTTGCATCTGGTTAGTGAGGAATGGTTAGATATTTATATTTTTTTTTGGACCTGAGAGATGTTCACATCTCTCAGCCGTTTTGCAGTTTACGCGAAGTGCATCTTGACTATCATCTAATGCGCACGCCATGATAACTCTCGCTCTCGCATCCATCTCCTTAAAGTCGTTAGTTTTTTTCTTTATCAGTCGGACAGTCTGCTTCCCATAACTCACTTAAACCTTTTCCTTCAAGTAGGGCAGATATTCTAAATCTCCAACTAATATAATTCTTTCCGTTAAATTCGGAAGACCCACGGTAGAATCTTCAGAGGCCATTCTGGATGCAATCTTCAATCGCGATTTTTTTATCCGAAAACATCGATCGTCATTTTTATGAAATCCTGGGCCCATAACCCTTGTTAGATACGTAGGATTTCATTAATATAAAACAAATATGTACTTTGAATTATGATTTAATACACTTTCATTTAAAATACAAAGATAATAATTATCGACCTTCTATAGAACAGGTTTATAACCTTCAACTGTACTCAGTGTTGACAATAATGATATTAAATTAAAATTGAAATAAAGATTTATTTTCTCTAACAGTTATTTGTGCAACTAGTGCGCAAACTGGCACTTTGCTGCACTCCAGAGAAATATTTACGCTCGAGCCGGAGGCGAGGGCGGAAAGCTGTTCTGTTTGTAGCCAGTGTCGCCATTTTTTTGCCTGATTCAGCAAACCTGACCAAGCGCTGTTATTATTTTTATCATAACACTTCTCATCACATTTGATTTTTTAATTTTTTTTTTAGATTGTCTATCTTTACTTTTTTTATATTTTATTAGTACGGTAAAGTAGTAAATACAGGAATCTGCTGTTTTGCGCTCTATTTTGAGAGCGATAATAACCACTTTATCGGTCAACTGTAGGAAGAATAACTTTGATACATTACTTTTGCTTGTAAAACCACATATTGAAGTAGTCAATTTTGAAGACTATTTTTGCTTGAACTAAAAGATATTAAAAGATATACAGAAATTTAATAAACATTTTTCTCAGGCTTTTTAGTGAAATTTTCAGAAAAAAAAGAAAATTAAGGTCAAGAGGAAACCACGATCTTCGAAGGGCCATATTGATATTTGAAGGGCGGAATCAGTTTCGAAGTTTTTATTTATCTTGCGCAATATTTGTCTATATATATGTTCGGGTCAAAACTGAATTTTAAAGCTGTTATCCTCAACCGATTGAATTGAAATTTAACAAACGCGTTTAGTTTGGATGACAATGCATGGTCAGCTAAGTGACGTCATTCTAAATTAAATATGGCGTACAGCCCAAGATGGCGGAATTGTTATTTTTTAAGCACGCCCATAATACGGGTATCAAATGAAAGGGTTTGCTGAGAAGAATACGAATAAAAGCTTGTTTTTGAAAATGTTTTCTGACTATTGTTTTTTCTTTCTTTTTCTTTCATTAAACTACGAGTAAATATTAAAACTTTTACCAGAAAAGTGTTTCTGAATATTTCCTAGTTTAAAAGTACTAGCCGTTTGATCCACTTAAAATGGGACACCCTGTATATAGATGACTATTCTGATTAAAGGGGTTGCTGATTAACAATCCGTGATACATGCGTATTAGGGTGTGACAATATCTGGTCGACTTTTGTATAAAATCCTACAGTAAATATGCTCATTTATGTGTATTAGGGTTGATAAACAACAAATAAAGCATAGGGGTTGATAAACAATTAGTGGTACAATTACGGTTTGACAAACTTGTCAACTTTAGTTCAGAAGGCAACTACATATATAAATATAGGCCTCTGTTCGCTTAATAATTTTACACTGTGATAATTGAGATACCGTATTTTCACATTGATATTTAATTACCCCAAAAAGGGAATTGCGAGCTACTAGCAAACTTTGAAATTAAATATCTCTTCTGCAAGTTTATTTTAAAGACACTTTTAAAGGTGGGGGTCTGGCTCATTTACCGAAGCTCATTTAAAAGCAGTTAGGGCTTTTCATCTCTAAAGAAAGACTCCTCCGACCATTCAAATAAAATAGCCCTTAACTGAAGGACAACATCATTATTTCATAAGTACCTAGAATAACTGAAAGCAAGTGCTTATTATTATACCAATTTGTCCAGATTACTATCCCTCGAGGGAGATTCATCGCTATTGATGTCGATTCATTAAAATATAAATATATACAAACAGATATTTATATAAATATTTTCCTACTTAGGCCGATGTTTCCCTCTTGCTTAAATGACAATGAGGGTATTGAACTTTTTAATAACATTTTGTTATTTCTGCGATAGAATCTATAAACGGACATAAGTCGCAAAGAACAGAGTTTATTTGCTAAAAAAAAAATGTAATTACCCCAGTGCTTATTTACCTTTTATGCGAAACTTGGAGAGAATTAATTTCCTCCTACCCATTTCGATGGTAAAACTCCAGACAAACTACATAATAGGTTTTATCGGGTAAGAAAAAGATAAATTGAACAGGTAATGCAGACTTGGTGGACGGAGATTCTCATGTAAGGCTTAATATTCGATCCGATCTATTTTGTTTTATTTTAACTGACTCCTAGGATTGGAGATCCCATGGAGTAGATGACGAGGTCCCGCCTACACCGTATATCGGCTTGATCAGAACGCAAAAGAACCTAAACAGTGTACTATTCCCTCAAGATGAGAGACGTGCCACAACGATAAAAGCATCGTCAAGTCCGTCTTCACCGAGTTCGTCCTACGACTTGATACGATTATAATCGCAACGTTAAAGGTGACGTTAAAGAAAATAATGAAATATAGCTATTGAACCAGGAGTCAAGCTCTTGCAGCGTAAGTTAAACCGAATGCTAAACTATTGCAGCTGCACGGAGCTAAATCAAACGACTGGATCCCAGCTCTACTTCGCTTGCTTAAGGAAACGTCGCGTCACTCTGTCTATTATTCTAACGTTAACACCAGATGAACATTTAACTATTATTTTTAACACGGATATGTTTCGGGCTAGGGGACGGAATACATTTTTGTCATGCAGTAAAGAAAAAGTGACGTTATTAAATATAGTAACAGGTAGTCGGGCTGTAAAAGGAGGTAGCTTGCTTTTCTCTTTAGTACTGTATTTCGCCACCAGGAGTCGACACAAAAACAGATCCGAGGTTTTCCGCACGAGTGGGGAAATTTTACAAGATGCACGTTATAAAATAAGTGCGATTTTGTGAATTTGTTTATAAATCAAAGCCCTTGTAATTCTAAATAAAGGTGCCACCACCCGTTACAAATCTTGAAATAAAATTAATTTCTATATTTAAGCTCGGAGTATGACTTTAAATGTGTATTAACAAGTTCTAAAAAACAAAATGATTCGTTTGACATTTTTGACTCAAGATAAATATGCGTCGTAAACTTATGTTAAAGAATAAATGTTTCATTCAAGTAAGTATTTATTTTAGGAATCGAATTAATGCATGAGCAATATGTGTTATTTTTTTATTTATTTATTTTGCGACAAGTTCTCTGATGGGCAATTTTCTTTTATCTAAATATATGATTGGCCTTAGTCGTTAAATAATCATGTTAGAAGGCTACGGAGTCCACAACACTAAAGTTCTAGTGACGGACAAAACCGGCTCGTAATACTCTAACGGAATTCAAACGTCAGATAAATCGTCAGACCGAAACAAGTAATAATCGCTGACATTACAAACGTCTAATTATTTTCAATGGTGACAACGGTCTACAACTGCAAGTGCCCGAATTAAGTGTGACACTTTCTTATGCGTACGCAGTACCACTTGGTCTCAGCCTAATTTTATCCGTTCTATAAATTATTCCACCGCCTCGCCCTTAATAGACGTGTAACAGACGTTTTCACTTGAAATTATTTAATGTGATTCGAAAGAAAAAAAACTTATATGAAGCGATTTATCATTTTCTCCGCTGTAAATTGAACCGACGATTATTTAAACCGAACCGGCTTTTTTCATTTTAATAATTTCCTTTCGTCTTTTTTTTCGTCGACGATGTTTCGAATAACGAAAACAAAAAATATTAATAACGTCTTGCTATTGAGTGTATAAAAGGTCATGTGTGGGACGAACGAATTAAACATGAAATACTAAAAATTCCCATGAAATTTATCGGCATTGTAAATACGGGAAAATGGAAAGTTTCGAATATTTAACTGTTACTAGAGGGGTGGAGTGAAGGGCCGTAGAAACAAATATTCGACCGACATGTTGACAAATGAGGCGTAGCGTTTGTTTGGGTCTTGGTTGCCGAAACATCTTATAATCCTAACGAGGTTAAAAACCGGAGAAAAATTTCCAAGTGTCCACTTAAATCAGTCCTGTGGCTATAAAATCCTAGGAAAACGTCTTAGGAGGATGTCGGACCGGATAGAATGGTTCGGAACTGCGCCGGCCTACCGTTCCCTCGTTCCACGGCTTTATTTGCATTCCAAGAGAACTCGGTCGACAGTTAGTTGGCAACGGACCTTATGACTATACCTCCGATAATACAAAGGCCCGCTTTTTTCGAAACAAGTCTTTTCAAAACGATACAGGGACCCGTGGGTGGTATTTTCCATTTGGGAAGAGCGGACTGAGGAGCTTCGCTATCTTTATGTTACCGCCTTACAAAACATTTACTTGATTTGCATTTTTACCCTCGAAACGGAAGTAGTAAGCTTTACCGAATCCTCGGTCAAGTTCTACGACTGCTTACAACCGTCGTCGCAATAACGCAGTTCCCTTTTTAAAATGTTTGTCCCTGGGCCGAGTTTCTCATCCTTACTTTGTAAACTTTTTTTTTTCTCAAAAATAAAACGTCGGGAAAAGAAAGTCGGGACTATTTGACCTATTTACGGTTTTCGGAGCCGTTTAAGACAAATGTACTCGAACTGTTCTACACCCGCACATATTCTACAAAAGCATTCTCGTCATCTGTAATCGAGTGAAAGTTAAAATGTAGATGTGACCGACGTCGAGTAGTGTTTTGCGAAACATTAACGGATAAAGTAAAAAAGGCCGACGGGCAGTAAAGGCTTCTTGTGAACTTATTTGCAAGTCTTTTTCACCTACGGATCTTTTTTTAGTCAATTCTCAACCACACTGATTTACACTTTCCAATAGCGGATTCCAAATCGCCTGACAGCGGATTCCATATCGCCTGAAAGCGGATTCCGAATCGTCTGACAGCGGATTTCCTTTTATATTATCAAACAGTTACGTTTAGAAGAGAAACTGTAGCGGCTTTATTCGCCCGATCAAATCGATCGATCGAATTATGTCGACAGCTATTTTAAAGAAACACAGGTATAAAGCATAAGCCGAACGATTCGGTTAAACGACAAGTAAAATCGGGACGATTTCGACGTTTAACCGACGTTAAAATTAATAATAATGCTCGGCTTAACAGCCCGAGAAAATTCAGGCCTCCTGAAGTAAGAAACTTATTAAATAAGTTGTCGGATAAGTAAATAAATAACAAATAACCCGTTGAAATAGGGAGTATATCTCGTAATTTGTTTTGAGACTTGATACGACGGTAAGAAATAAATTCTTAAATCGGACTAGCACTGTAATTCGAAACTGCGAAAATCGCGCCCGCGGAAAGTTTTTTCCTGTTGTACTTGCTTGGACTAAGTATAATATTCGGAGGTTGTGACAGCTGCCGATAACTTCTAACAGTATCCAGTCAATAGTTTACGTCGACGTGGAGAACTCAAGAAAAAATGGCTAATGGTAAAGGCTTTTAACGAAAGGCACGAAAGGAAAGCGGGCCGTTAGGAAAGACATGTGCTGAAGGCATGGGAATAACATTGTTTGGCAGGGCTTAGACCAACATTCCATGCATGTGCCATGTGCCACCCTTGTAGCACTCTCGAGGCTTTGCCATTCCTCCCACAATATCCACCTTCTTTTCATAAAACCAAACAGAAAAAAACAACAGGATTGAAGGATGCTCCCAACTAAAATACTAATTTTAAAATATTAAATTTAAAAAAAAAAAAAAAAAAAAAAAAAAAAAAATAGTCTTTTAACTGTATAGCTAACAGTTTTAATTTGAAAGATTTGAATATTACAAATATTATAAATAAAATGTTTATACACAAATTAATGTTAAAAAAAGCTTAAACCAAACTTGGTAAAATAAATTAAACTAGGTTTTTTTCACTGTATCCCCAAAATCACTTGTTGTTTTACAACACACCGACAAACTTTAACTTTTCTCTCTATTTAAACATTTTAGTTAATCGATTGTTTTATTAACTATTTAAATTCGACAGTAAGTAATTTGTGGAGGTGAGTTGAGTATCAAGTACGGAGTACGGTTGTGATCGGTGGAAACCTCGGGTCAGATAGCAAGTCAAACTAACTTTCTCGGGACATTTTCAAAAACACAAACAAACACCAGAAGGGAAAAAACTCCTCACCTAGTTAGACTAATGTCGCGACATTTAATGCCGTGACACTGTTTGACACTCTGCGTCTTTGGTATTGTGCGTTTAGTGCCGTGACATCTACTGTTACTACGACGACACTCTGCGACACTAATGTCGCGGCATTTAATGCCGTGACACTGTTTGACACTCTGCGTCTTTGTTATTGTGCGTTTAGTGCCGTGACATCTACTGTTCATACGACGACACTCTGTGACACTAATGTCGCGGCATTGAATGTCATGACATTTAGTGTCATCGTGTGAACAAGGTTTTACTCACTTTGCCAATCGTTTCTAAAACCTAATTGGGCCCGGGCTTTTCCTCCGCCCAATTAGTTTTTTTCACAAAGCCAACAGTCTTATTTATTTATTTCCTTCCTCCCTCCCTTCTGACCTGATTCTTATGAGAGAAGAGAGAAGTCATTCCGACAAGAATAAAATGTCAAAGAACCACACAAACAGAAGGATTAGATACTAATGATACAATAAGGGCTTTCACAAGCTTATACAAACAATGAAATAAAAAAACAAAACAAAAAAACTTATTTATTTATAGACATAAAAGTTTTTTTTATCTGATAATAAAAAAAAAATCAACTTAGTAAAAAATGCTTTTATATTATTTTAAAGCAATTTTACATTTTGACATCTTATAAAAAAATAGATATATACGAGGCGAAAATGTTATATTATCAGCTAAGTAACGGAAATCAAATGTATTTTAGAAACATTTTACGAAGTACGAATGTATTACAATCAAATTTTATTTGATAACGGTACACAAAGTCGCAAATAAACTTCTAGCAATAGATAAATATAGCGTGATATATGAGGAATAAGCCCGAATGTATATTTATTAAGGCGAAACTTAATATAATAATTTTATCGTATAGAAAACTAAGAGTACGTCCTCATAATATATTCTCTTTGGGTCTTTAAGGGTTTAAAAACTTCGGGGACATGAAAATAAAAACTTATATTATGTAGAGACATTAAATTATATAAAACTAGCCGTTAGGCCCGCGGTAACGGGCAGAATAATAAATATGGTTGAGAAAAAGAGCTGACAGATAATTAGTTATAATTAAAAATAAATATTTAAAGAGATATTTACTGTTTAAATAGAAAGTTTTATGCAGTTATAATTAAAACATTTAAATAGGAAGTTTTGTGCTCCGATATTCGTTACATAGGTATGGCGCAAATGGTTTAGTATCTGGCTTACTCCCAGTAGCCCCGGGTTCGATCCTAGCTTATGGCACATCAATTTTTAACGTTATAAATCATTTAGAGGTGAGTCGTTGTTGTCGTTGTCGTTGTTGGGACACTACTCGATTATATAAAAGATAAAAATAGGAAAACGAAAATGTTCAAATCAAAATTAAAAAAAGTGCTCGTTCGATTTTAATGAACTTTGTAAGGAGATAATCAGCACATTTATAGCCCATTGTTAATTGCCGGTCCCGTATAAGTTCCAACCTTCTGCACCCGTTTGTTTCTCTTCCTCATGTGCTCACACATTTATTTACCCTTTTATCTTATCATCTACTCATCTGATTTTTATGTAATTTGGCTGAAACTACCTTACAGGTATCCCACATTAGTTTCGACCGTCTGCGCCGTTTAAATTTTCCTTAATTGATACCTACGTTAAATCGTGTAAAAATCAAACGGATTTTGAAACATTTAAAAACGGAGGAAAAATGAATTAATTTGACAATAGAAGGTTGTAAAAGTATAAAATCATTATTGTATAGGAAATAGGACGCGAGGAAGCAGTAGGCACTAGTTGGCAGACTATATTACATGAATTAGAGTATCTATGTAGCAACATTGTAATGTAAGAGCCCAGACGGTTGAAATTAATCTTGGGTTATCTACTTTAAACACACATTTCAAATGTCATAAAAATCAGATGAGTACTTTTGACGATATTGGTATAAATAAATGTATGTCTGTGCGCATGCGGAAGCAGGGTCGGACCGTGAATCCTGCGAACTTCGCGTCTGCAGGTGGCGTCAAATAACTGATGAGGGCGCCAAAACTGGCGAGGGCGCCAAACAGGGGGAAATGTATTAGCGATAGAAGATTAATTAGATATTACAGTATATGAATCAATGAATTTTTTAGTAGAAACAAACAAAAAGAAGAAGAAAAAAAAAAAAAAAAAAAATGATTTGGGTTGTAAAATAAACTCTACATTTCACGTTGAATCTGATTTTGTATCATCCTGTTAATCAACTAGTTGGTAAATTTGAGGACGTTATTCGTCCGATTCCGAGGTGGGAGATGTAAATGGATGAAAATTTGTTGTCATGGCCGTGGAAATGTAAAGAATCTAATGAACGTACGCAATTAGACTTGCCTGACACACTCATACAATTTTGTCTACTAAATATTATAAGACCTTACATTAAAACTTAATTAAGAAGAAAGGCGACTTTTTGATTCAGTACTCTGTACAAGTCCAGGACTTGTACGGAGTACTGTATCAACTATTAACTATATTAAGAGGCGCAAAATCCTTAGCCTTAGCCCATATTATTAAACATTTTTATTTAAAAAAGTTCTCGTTCAAAAAATGTTCATCAAAATTTTTAAACAATGCTGAAATAGAAAAATAAATCCAAGAAAAATAAATTCCATCGAGCCATTTTTGACTTTTATTGTAATGTTCAAATAAAAACCATAGTTTTTTCATTTAAATAATCAAAAATAATTAAATTATCTGGTAATATTTGGTCAACTTTGAGCACTGATTTTAAATCCCTAAAACAGTCTAAAATGCAGTTCTAGAGGGGCTAAACTTAAAAATTTTCCAAAGGAAGATCCCCGAACCTTGATTATTATTACGTAAATTTGCTTTTAAATAAACTTATCAACATACCTATTTGTAAACTCAAAATTGAGTTGGTCAATTTCCTTAGATGTTATTATCATTATGGTCGTGGGGAGGGGAGGGGGGCGCTGAAATATAGTTCGCGTCCACTTAAAAAATGTCTAGATCCGGCCCTATGCGTAAGAGAAACAAATAGGGGCAGAAGATTGAAACTTATATGGCCAGCAAATGTTATGACCTGGGCTAATTATGACCTTCCATCAAAATTTCAAATCAAAACGTGGTCCAAACAGAAAAAAAGAGAATTTCTCACAACAATACTTGTTTCATATGTAATATGAAAAGTTTATCATAATATGGTTAACCGATTTGTTTATATTGCCTCTGGTTTCCCTCTTAATGTCTTCGAGTCGAACACTAGTCCAGCCCGAGTCGGCATGCCTGGTCTAAAGTGCTACACACAACCCCGGTCCAAAACAAAAATTTCCTAGGGATTGGTTGGGATTGAAAGTTACAATACCTTATCTTATCTTTTTTTCCAATGTATATGCAAAGTCTACTATGCACATCTTAATTCAATTAATTTTAGTCCATCTCCATCGGCTAGTCCCAGTCGACTCGGGCCTAATTTAATTTAATGTGCTTAACACCCAGGCCGAGCCGGCAATCGGGATTAATATTGAACGCATCCCAATTTATTTTGATGCTTTTATTTCCATCAACAAAATCTGGGCCCACCCAATCAGGCCGTCTTATTGTACTGTATTCATCCTAATTCGATTCAATGCATTTAATTCTATAGCCGAAAAACCGGGCCTATCTG
>KZ651387.1:123374-140282 GCA_001010745.2 Gerris buenoi
CCCCCGGTGCACCCTCCTAACATTCTGTCCCCCACTCCTAATAAGTTCCCAGGCCGGGCCTGCTATTTACTAGTTTAGCTATTACTAAGTTTCATTGGCCTTTAATACTATTGGACAATTGTAAGGAAAGGTAATAAATTCTCGTTCGTCAAAGGGAAAAAGTCACTGCAGTAATAGTAATCATATTTTTAACGTTTTGGCGTCACTGTATTCTTAAGAATCTGCGTTTCTAGCAGTTATTAATATTAAATAGTTAAGAGTAATCTTCAATCGGTATAGCTAGCGTTACATTTACACAGAAACGCCGGATGTCAAACATCTAAACTGACAAATAAGTTAATGACAGTTATAGAAGTAATCGACTATTTATGGAGAGAAAAAGGGAAAGAAGTTTTTACTGTGGAGATTTCTGAGGAAGAGTATTTTTGGAGCGGGTAAAGGAGACGTCTGACTGTAGAGTGTAGAGAACTACGCTGGGCCGCAGTATCCATGACTCATCTCGTTAACTCCAGTATAGCTCACGCGTTAACAAAACCGCCGCGGCGTCTGGGCTAACTTCAAATCTAAACCACAGATCCACTCACAAATAAGAAAATATAACCTCTGAAAACGCGTTTTTATGCATCCTGGAGGTAACATTTACCATTCTCTTCATTAGGATTCACATCTAATCCTGTCACCATATTCTCAGATAATTTTATTAAATGCTCTCGACACTTATGCCCTAATCTTCTGTGCCACAATAGCATATATTTATTTTTCTTCTTTACAGTATTTGCTTTGGCACAAGTAGCTGCATGAAATTTTATTTTTATAGAGTTGGTCATTTCTGTAGGCTATTCCGAATATACAGGGTGGGCCAAAAAAACCGTACTTTTTTGAACACTTACAGCTCAGCTTCTGTAGTAGATATAGATATGGAGTTTGGGGGGTCTGAAAGCTACATTCTTCTACTTTAAATTTCATATCTGTAACTTTAAAAATTATTGAATGAAAGCCACGCAATGACGGTTTGAAATAGGGTCTTAAAAAAAGTCGTTGTCCGGGTAGTGATATTGTCTGGTATTATAGTTTTGATAGAATAAATTACCATATGGAGAAGGGAGGGGGTCATTGTTGGTAAGTGGGAGGAGTCGTCCCTCAGTGTTATAACAAACATTGAAGATGGGTCAAGCAATATATTGCCTGAAATTAAAGATCAAATGCTAAATTCAAGTTTATGCAAGATGTTACCCCGTCCCATCACTCCTTGCAAACAATTCAATACTTGCAAGAGCTTAACACATCTTCAATGTTTGTTATAACTTATAACACTAAGGACTCCCCCAGCTTACCTAAAAAGACCCCCCCCCCCTTCACCATAAGGTAATTTATTCTATCAAAACTATAATACCAGACAAGATCACTACCCGGACAACGACTTTTTTTAAGACCCTATTTCAAACGGTTATTCCGTGGCTTTCACTCAATCGTTTTTAAAGTTATAGATATGAAATTTAAAACCCTATATCTCTATCTACTACAGAAGCTGAGATATAAGTGTTTAAAAAAGTGCGGTTTTTTTGGCCCACCCTGTCTGTATTTCCATTTTTACTTTAATCAGACATTTCAATTTTTCTGACAGATAACAAATTACTTTTTAAGTTAGGAACATATAAACATCATTGATAGTAACTTGAACTTTATGTCCATTAACATCACCAGTTACATTAATCCAGTGGCGGATTAAAGGGGGGGGGCGGNCATGTAAACTACCGTATATAATCTAGTTCGTCTCAAGGTCGATACGCGATACACCGAAAGTCTGTACTGTATCGAATCCAAGTTACATGTAAACTACCGTATATAATCTAGTTCGTCTCAAGGTCGATACGCGATACACCGAAAGTCTGTACTGTATCGAATCCAAGTTACATGTAAACTACCGTATATAATCTAGTTCGTCTCAAGGTCGATACGCGATACACCGAAAGTCTGTACTGTATCGAATCCAAGTTACATGTAAACTACCGTATATAATCTAGTTCGTCTCAAGGTCGATACGCGATACACCGAAAGTCTGTACTGTATCGAATCCAAGTTACATGTAAACTACCGTATATAATCTAGTTCGTCTCAAGGTCGATACGCGATACACCGAAAGTCTGTACTGTATCGAATCCAAGTTACATGTAAACTACCGTATATAATCTAGTTCGTCTCAAGGTCGATACGCGATACACCGAAAGTCTGTACTGTATCGAATCCAAGTTACATGTAAACTACCGTATATAATCTAGTTCGTCTCAAGGTCGATACGCGATACACCGAAAGTCTGTACTGTATCGAATCCAAGTTACATGTAAACTACCGTATATAATCTAGTTCGTCTCAAGGTCGATACGCGATACACCGAAAGTCTGTACTGTATCGAATCCAAGTTACATGTAAACTACCGTATATAATCTAGTTCGTCTCAAGGTCGATACGCGATACACCGAAAGTCTGTACTGTATCGAATCCAAGTTACATGTAAACTACCGTATATAATCTAGTTCGTCTCAAGGTCGATACGCGATACACCGAAAGTCTGTACTGTATCGAATCCAAGTTACATGTAAACTACCGTATATAATCTAGTTCGTCTCAAGGTCGATACGCGATACACCGAAAGTCTGTACTGTATCGAATCCAAGTTACATGTAAACTACCGTATATAATCTAGTTCGTCTCAAGGTCGATACGCGATACACCGAAAGTCTGTACTGTATCGAATCCAAGTTACATGTAAACTACCGTATATAATCTAGTTCGTCTCAAGGTCGATACGCGATACACCGAAAGTCTGTACTGTATCGAATCCAAGTTACATGTAAACTACCGTATATAATCTAGTTCGTCTCAAGGTCGATACGCGATACACCGAAAGTCTGTACTGTATCGAATCGATGTAAGCTCTTTACTATATTGAGATCGTATTTGAGCATGCGCAGTTTAATTTTCTATTATTCATTTGGGTAACCTGACACATCGGCCGTACAAACATAACCTTCTTTCACAGGTATCATAATTATCATTTGTCGAAATCTGCAGTTAGCTGTTTTCTAATGACGTCAGACCTGTATCCAATTATTTTTTTAATACGGTCATGTAAACATTAGTTGAAAACAGTAACCGTATTTAGGTTGTTTTGCAATACAATAACAGGTATAAACTAAACAGTGAAGAATGGTATCGTATCGAAAACCAGATAAGTTATAAAATAAGACTAAAACATGTGTTCTCTTTGTGCCATTCGGTAAAGATTAAGTCATAAAAGCAGCCAGCTTTTGTCACGACTAGGAACAATATTATTCCAAGAGATTATTTCCTCGAAAGGCAATCCAAGCTTTGTCGTAACAATCCCTCTCTTTTTTTTACCATTTTTTTTTGTCACCCTTTTTACCAGGATAACAAAGAAT
Organism: Gerris buenoi; assembly: GCA_001010745.2. Lineage (NCBI taxonomy): Eukaryota > Metazoa > Arthropoda > Insecta > Hemiptera > Gerridae > Gerris > Gerris buenoi. Next base: position 126,815 of record KZ651387.1, read on the forward strand.
ATGTCGTCAATAAAAATTATAGAATAATCACAAATCGAATAATGTGGACGACAAACAAGTTAATTACACCGTTTTTTTTTTTGTTTTTTTTATCTTGATAAGTCGAGAGACGGTTTTGATATTGTGTCCAAATCTCATGCGAGACGGAGACCGTGAGGTCCCTTTTTTTCAAGACGCCATTGTTGTGTACTGTTCAACTGGATAATTGAGGTACGGGACGGCATACTAATAGCCTAAATGAACGTCTTTCTCAGCTTCCCGCGCAGTCTTACACAAGGCACTAATACGCCCCAGCCACAATTAGCAGCACGTGTTGAGACCGGTAATAACCTAACAAGTATCCTGCGTCCAGACCGGACTTATACGTTATCCTGTTCGTAACATCGTGTTTTTAAATCTGTCGTTATCAGGAGAAAAGCCCGAGGAAATACATAACAAATTTGAGAAGAGGAGCTTATCGCCGTCAGTGTAATAATTCTGAAGACAAGATCGCCAAAAAAAAATCACAAGTTTGATTTACTCAAAAAATTAAATTAAAATTATTTATTTTTAACTATGTTATTTATAGACTGTTATTTAAATCGAGGACGAGGAGAGAGAGGATCAGTCACAAGATAAAAAATCAAAATTTACTATTTGACAGATCCTAGCAATCCTATAAACATTTACTATAGCCTTCAATTGTACTATAATCGTCGAGGCACTATGCAGTGAAGCATTAATTCTTTATCAATAACTAGTGGGCCCTGCCCCTACTCGCTTCGCTCGTCAACCCCCGGACAGCGTCGCTGCCTTGAACCATGGCAACGCAACGTCGAGGCACTATGCAGTGAATCACTAATTCTTTATCAATAACTAGGGGGCTCTGCCCATACTCGCTTCGCTCGTCAACCCCCGGACAGCGTCGCTGCCTTGAACCATGGCAACGCAACGTCGAGGCACTATGCAGTGAATCATTAANAATTTTTCCGGGGGAGGACCCCCAAACCCCCCGCTATATGCACCCTACAATAATTAACTACTAACGACACCCATGGCTTAGGGGTCGGAGGGGGGGGGGAATCCTAAATCTCCCCCCCCCTTCCTTAGGGCTTTCCATACTCAGAAACCGTCACCCCCTAGATGACAACCTTAATCCGCCACTGCATTAATCATTAAGTTCTAAGTAAGTTCTTTCAGTATTTTTCTTTAATAAAGAAATGTCAATCGCTAGTCGGAAAAAGTAAAGAGTCAGGTCAACCTGTTGCTTAACACACATGCAGTTACATGGGTTTACGTTATTTAGAAAATCGATCTGTAGATTCACGTTGCCTCGCCTACGATACCCGGCTCTTATAACCTTGCTTTAAATAACATCCCACATTCTAACTATGTATGCATCATTAGGTAGCCAAGCAAAGAAGATTTGTGAAACGCAACACTAAAGTAAGAATTTTTCCTTTAACAATTAACAACTTGGTTTACATGGTGTATTGAAAAGATCTGAAATGGTAACTTACGTGTAAACTACCGTATATAATCTAGTTCGTTTCAAGGTCGATACGCGATACACCGAAAGTCTGTAATGTATCGAATCCAAGTTACATGTAAACTACCGTATATAATCTAGTTCGTCTCAAGGTCGATACGCGATACACCGAAAGTCTGTACTGTATCGAATCCAAGTTACATGTAAACTACCGTATATAATCTAGTTCGTCTCAAGGTCGATACGCGATACACCGAAAGTCTGTACTGTATCGAATCCAAGTTACATGTAAACTACCGTATATAATCTAGTTCGTCTCAAGGTCGATACGCGATACACCGAAAGTCTGTACTGTATCGAATCGATGTAAGCTCTTTACTATATTGAGATCGTATTTGAGCATGCGCAGTTTAATTTTCTATTATTCATTTGGGTAACCTGACACATCGGCCGTACAAACATAACCTTCTTTCACAGGTATCATAATTATCATTTGTCGAAATCTGCAGTTAGCTGTTTTCTAATGACGTCAGACCTGTATCCAATTATTTTTTTAATACGGTCATGTAAACATTAGTTGAAAACAGTAACCGTATTTAGGTTGTTTTGCAATACAATAACAGGTATAAACTAAACAGTGAAGAATGGTATCGTATCGAAAACCAGATAAGTTATAAAATAAGACTAAAACATGTGTTCTCTTTGTGCCATTCGGTAAAGATTAAGTCATAAAAGCAGCCAGCTTTTGTCACGACTAGGAACAATATTATTCCAAGAGATTATTTCCTCGAAAGGCAATCCAAGCTTTGTCGTAACAATCCCTCTCTTTTTTTTACCATTTTTTTTTGTCACCCTTTTTACCAGGATAACAAAGAATATGTCGTCAATAAAAATTATAGAATAATCACAAATCGAATAATGTGGACGACAAACAAGTTAATTACACCGTTTTTTTTTTTGTTTTTTTTATCTTGATAAGTCGAGAGACGGTTTTGATATTGTGTCCAAATCTCATGCGAGACGGAGACCGTGAGGTCCCTTTTTTTCAAGACGCCATTGTTGTGTACTGTTCAACTGGATAATTGAGGTACGGGACGGCATACTAATAGCCTAAATGAACGTCTTTCTCAGCTTCCCGCGCAGTCTTACACAAGGCACTAATACGCCCCAGCCACAATTAGCAGCACGTGTTGAGACCGGTAATAACCTAACAAGTATCCTGCGTCCAGACCGGACTTATACGTTATCCTGTTCGTAACATCGTGTTTTTAAATCTGTCGTTATCAGGAGAAAAGCCCGAGGAAATACATAACAAATTTGAGAAGAGGAGCTTATCGCCGTCAGTGTAATAATTCTGAAGACAAGATCGCCAAAAAAAAATCACAAGTTTGATTTACTCAAAAAATTAAATTAAAATTATTTATTTTTAACTATGTTATTTATAGACTGTTATTTAAATCGAGGACGAGGAGAGAGAGGATCAGTCACAAGATAAAAAATCAAAATTTACTATTTGACAGATCCTAGCAATCCTATAAACATTTACTATAGCCTTCAATTGTACTATAATCGTCGAGGCACTATGCAGTGAAGCATTAATTCTTTATCAATAACTAGTGGGCCCTGCCCCTACTCGCTTCGCTCGTCAACCCCCGGACAGCGTCGCTGCCTTGAACCATGGCAACGCAACGTCGAGGCACTATGCAGTGAATCACTAATTCTTTATCAATAACTAGGGGGCTCTGCCCATACTCGCTTCGCTCGTCAACCCCCGGACAGCGTCGCTGCCTTGAACCATGGCAACGCAACGTCGAGGCACTATGCAGTGAATCATTAATTCTTGTTCAATAATTAGGGGGCTCTGCCCCTACTCGCTTCGCTCGTCAACCCCCGGACAGCGTCGCTGCCTTGAACCATTGCAACGCAACGTCGAGGCACTATGCAGTGAATCATTAATTCTTTATCAATAACTAGGGGGCTCTGCTCCTACTCGCTTCGCTCGTCAACCCCCGGACAGCGCCGCTGCCTTGAACCATGGCAACGCAACGTCGAGGCACTATGCAGCGAATCATTAATTCTTTATTAATAACTAAGGGGGCTCAATAACTAGGGCTCAATAACTAGGGAGCTACGGACTGTAGTGTGGTGTAGCACCCAGCCTTCCAATTCCCTTTGTCTTCAAATCCCATAGTCAAAAGTGTTAATACCATCGTCCTAAAGCGCAGTAAGGAAGTGTGTGTAATAAATGTCTTTAAATAATTTTTTTTTAAATGTCTCAATACATTTAAAAAAAAAAAAAAAAATCTTACAATAGGAAAAAATTACATTAAACAAATTAAAAAACTAGATTTTCAGAAAACCGATTCAATCAGTAATGTATTTACCACGATGCTGATAACAACTTGTGAATTATTTGTGTTTTGGCAAAGGTGACAAGTAGAAGTGACAAGTAGAAGTGACAAGTAGAAGTGACATGGTATTCGATATAATAAAATATAGTCAAAGTAAAAGAATCACAAGGATAATTAAATAACTAAAACATAGTGTCTAATAAAATGAAATAGAGTAGGTAATCGACGTTTCAGAAAACATTTGTCATCGATACTAAAATGTTTTAATCGGTTTTATGGTGTTGTTGAAATAAATGAACACGTTTTCTAAATATTTGTTATTTATTACTATATAATTGTATATTCTAGCTGGACTTTTGTATACTTTATCCAGACGGTTTAATGAAATGAAGTAACAAAGCATAAGAGATAAACTTCTATTGAGAATGCTCTGACAGAGAGTTTCTAGATTTCCTGTCCGGCAATAAGGAACCCGCATCGTATTACTTGGTTTCTTTCATACGACTCTTCTTTAAATAAACAAAATCACATATGAAAGTAGTTTATATGATCGGCAGCGGTCTGTTTTGCAGCCATCATACAGCCCGTAGTCATATACATCTTTAAATTATCCCTTCCCATAAAGATTTTGAAATCGCTTCCCTAATCTTACAGTGACAGAAATTCAATAAGTAAACTTTTAAAAACCTTATAATAATGAGTTTACAGGCACGTAAAAGAATAGCGATGTAAAAGAAAAAATAAATCAAATCTTCAAGAGTTAAATTATTTATGCATTAGCAGTAAACATAATAGTAAATGTTTTTATACTTACGTTAATACGAGTAAGATCTGATTTGATTTGTTTAATGGTTACGACCGGTTAAAGCGGCCGCATCCAACTCAATTCTAAATGTAAAAATTTTCATTTTGAGTTCCGAGACCGAAAGTCGTAGAATTCGTCTTCTTACAAAAAGCTTCTAATTTAGAAAGTTATTTAAGAAAATCCAAGACGAAACGTGATCACCAGTTAAAATTCAATGGAGATTTTAAAGAGTGAGTAAAATGTAATCGCTTTTAGGACCGACTATGTGGGTATGACACGGTGATAGCGACGCATCCTTGGTTCTTTTGCGACCTCCACATCGGGCCACTCGAGTAACAGGCTACACATCCTTGGTTCTGTTGCGACCGCCACATCGGCCCCTCGTGTAACAGGCGACGCATCCTTGGTTCTGTTGCGACCGCCACATCGGCCCCTCGTGTAACAGGCGACGCATCCTTGGTTCTGTTGCGACCGCCACATCGGCCCCTCGTGTAACAGGCGACGCATCCTTGGTTCTGTTGCGACCCCCACATCGGACCACTCGTGTCACTTAACTAATGTAAATAAAACGAGGCAAGAAAATTAGTACTGGTGCCACAAAACGCGTCGCCTTGATAACTTTTCTGCACTAACAATTGTCGAACGGGTGCACTTTCGGGTCAAATCGACAGTCAATCCAACAAACTTTCTAGGTTTTAGGTGATTTATAAGTACATTCAGATACTTATAGCAAAGAATCGTGTTACTTACTACTTATACCACATCAAGTTACTCCCTGTACTGAAAAAAATAACATCTTCATTTACATAAATAGGAAAATACGTAATAATTGACGCATAAGGAGTAATCAATGCATGGACGAGACAAAAGATCGCCCAAGTGAGCCTTTTTACTCATTTAAAGCCGCATCTAAACATTGGCAGTCGTGACTGGCGAGTGCTATTCGTCATGTCGTCGTTAACACACTTGCGAGTATTGTATCTCGTCGATACAAGCCTTCGACTCGTCCCACAAAACCGCTACCGTTGCGAGCGCCATTAGCGGCGATGAAATCGACAAGGCGAACGACGAGTAAACCGATTACACATTCGTCTCTCCGCTCGACACGCTATTCACCTCGCCATTCGTCCGATGTCCAATGTGAAGATGTGGCATCACAGACCCTACTACTTAGTACTTAGAGTAGGGTTGGGTTACAAGAAGCAGTTTTTGTCGCTTGTACGCCTGATTGTTTAGTTTGAGAGGGGTCCTATTCGGACACCACCGAATGTGAAATCGCGCCTCTAGTGGAGTACTCGACTCGAGTCGTCCTTCCGACATCCGCATCAAATATACCATTAACGTCTCCTGCACTAAGAAAGGGCAATCGTTTTAAATGTAGGCCACTGTTTAGCAATAAATTTCCAAATAATAACCAAGCGTGGTAATTGATTGTAAACTTGGGAATAACGACTAAGCTCGATAATAATAAATTAGTAATCGCGATTAGTAGTTACCAAATAATAACTAAGCGACAGAACAACATAAATATAGCGTTCGAGGAAAGTCAGCTAATGCAATGTGTATTTTTTCAAGACAGTTTCAAAACGAAACAAATAATTTGTTGTGGAGACCTTGAAATGAAAAAGCGCCATTTCCGTGGGATTTTGAATGCCGAACCGAAACCGTTTTTAAAACAATTTTGAAAACTCGAAGAAATGTAGTAAATATAATTATAATTAATGTAATCATTTTATTATAATGTAATAAGTAAGAATTTACACGAAAAAAATGGCATTATTGTAAAATTATTATTTAATCAATTAAAACTACAATTATTATGAGTTTTTTTATAAGTATTGCTGTGTATTTTATTATTATATTTTTCAATTTCTTATGTAGTAAAATTTAATTTCATGGGCGTTCATCAACAAGGACAAAAAGGGCTTGAGCACCCCCTCCCCACCTTGAGTAAAAATACAAAAGTTATCATTTACCGGTACCGGCATATAGTAAAGCATAATGAGGTTTTTCGAAAATGTTTATTTTAGATATTAAAAGTGGACTATTGTACAGAGTTTTACAGTTTTATGTTGCAATTGCAAGATTTTTTCCTCCACGTTTCTTTTAGTGTGCTTATTTATTCATTCTTTTTTGAATCACAAGTGTCTAAAATATATGAACAGGGTCAAAGGCTTTTTGAATGTGTCAAATAGGGTTAAAAATAAAATTCGATACTTTATCCAAGAAAATGTTAGGGGAAAAACTGGAAATTGAGCGAAGAGGAGGGAAGAAGGAGACGAAAAGAGTATAAGTTAGTAAGGACACAATACGAGTAAATAGTCAAGGGAAAAGAGTATAAGTTAGTAAGGACACAATACGAGTAAAATGGTCAAGTGAAAAGAGTATAAGTTAGTAAGGACAGAATACGAGTAAATGGTCAAGTGAAAAGAGTATAAGTTAGTAAGGACACAATACGAGTAAAATGGTCAAGTGAAAGGAGTATAAGTTAGTAAGGACAGAATACGAGTAATTAGTGAAGTGAAAAGAGTATAAGTTAGTAAGGACACAATCAGTGGCGGATTAAGGGTGTCATCTAGGGGGTGGCGGAAAGGAGGGGGAGTTCTCAGGATNCCTCGTGTAACAGGCGACGCATCCTTGGTTCTGTTGCGACCGCCACATCGGCCCCTCGTGTAACAGGCGACGCATCCTTGGTTCTGTTGCGACCGCCACATCGGCCCCTCGTGTAACAGGCGACGCATCCTTGGTTCTGTTGCGACCGCCACATCGGCCCCTCGTGTAACAGGCGACGCATCCTTGGTTCTGTTGCGACCGCCACATCGGCCCCTCGTGTAACAGGCGACGCATCCTTGGTTCTGTTGCGACCGCCACATCGGCCCCTCGTGTAACAGGCGACGCATCCTTGGTTCTGTTGCGACCGCCACATCGGCCCCTCGTGTAACAGGCGACGCATCCTTGGTTCTGTTGCGACCGCCACATCGGCCCCTCGTGTAACAGGCGACGCATCCTTGGTTCTGTTGCGACCGCCACATCGGCCCCTCGTGTAACAGGCGACGCATCCTTGGTTCTGTTGCGACCGCCACATCGGCCCCTCGTGTAACAGGCGACGCATCCTTGGTTCTGTTGCGACCGCCACATCGGCCCCTCGTGTAACAGGCGACGCATCCTTGGTTCTGTTGCGACCGCCACATCGGCCCCTCGTGTAACAGGCGACGCATCCTTGGTTCTGTTGCGACCGCCACATCGGCCCCTCGTGTAACAGGCGACGCATCCTTGGTTCTGTTGCGACCGCCACATCGGCCCCTCGTGTAACAGGCGACGCATCCTTGGTTCTGTTGCGACCGCCACATCGGCCCCTCGTGTAACAGGCGACGCATCCTTGGTTCTGTTGCGACCGCCACATCGGCCCCTCGTGTAACAGGCGACGCATCCTTGGTTCTGTTGCGACCGCCACATCGGCCCCTCGTGTAACAGGCGACGCATCCTTGGTTCTGTTGCGACCGCCACATCGGCCCCTCGTGTAACAGGCGACGCATCCTTGGTTCTGTTGCGACCGCCACATCGGCCCCTCGTGTAACAGGCGACGCATCCTTGGTTCTGTTGCGACCGCCACATCGGCCCCTCGTGTAACAGGCGACGCATCCTTGGTTCTGTTGCGACCGCCACATCGGCCCCTCGTGTAACAGGCGACGCATCCTTGGTTCTGTTGCGACCGCCACATCGGCCCCTCGTGTAACAGGCGACGCATCCTTGGTTCTGTTGCGACCGCCACATCGGCCCCTCGTGTAACAGGCGACGCATCCTTGGTTCTGTTGCGACCGCCACATCGGCCCCTCGTGTAACAGGCGACGCATCCTTGGTTCTGTTGCGACCGCCACATCGGCCCCTCGTGTAACAGGCGACGCATCCTTGGTTCTGTTGCGACCGCCACATCGGCCCCTCGTGTAACAGGCGACGCATCCTTGGTTCTGTTGCGACCGCCACATCGGCCCCTCGTGTAACAGGCGACGCATCCTTGGTTCTGTTGCGACCGCCACATCGGCCCCTCGTGTAACAGGCGACGCATCCTTGGTTCTGTTGCGACCGCCACATCGGCCCCTCGTGTAACAGGCGACGCATCCTTGGTTCTGTTGCGACCGCCACATCGGCCCCTCGTGTAACAGGCGACGCATCCTTGGTTCTGTTGCGACCGCCACATCGGCCCCTCGTGTAACAGGCGACGCATCCTTGGTTCTGTTGCGACCGCCACATCGGCCCCTCGTGTAACAGGCGACGCATCCTTGGTTCTGTTGCGACCGCCACATCGGCCCCTCGTGTAACAGGCGACGCATCCTTGGTTCTGTTGCGACCGCCACATCGGCCCCTCGTGTAACAGGCGACGCATCCTTGGTTCTGTTGCGACCGCCACATCGGCCCCTCGTGTAACAGGCGACGCATCCTTGGTTCTGTTGCGACCGCCACATCGGCCCCTCGTGTAACAGGCGACGCATCCTTGGTTCTGTTGCGACCGCCACATCGGCCCCTCGTGTAACAGGCGACGCATCCTTGGTTCTGTTGCGACCGCCACATCGGCCCCTCGTGTAACAGGCGACGCATCCTTGGTTCTGTTGCGACCGCCACATCGGCCCCTCGTGTAACAGGCGACGCATCCTTGGTTCTGTTGCGACCGCCACATCGGCCCCTCGTGTAACAGGCGACGCATCCTTGGTTCTGTTGCGACCGCCACATCGGCCCCTCGTGTAACAGGCGACGCATCCTTGGTTCTGTTGCGACCGCCACATCGGCCCCTCGTGTAACAGGCGACGCATCCTTGGTTCTGTTGCGACCGCCACATCGGCCCCTCGTGTAACAGGCGACGCATCCTTGGTTCTGTTGCGACCGCCACATCGGCCCCTCGTGTAACAGGCGACGCATCCTTGGTTCTGTTGCGACCGCCACATCGGCCCCTCGTGTAACAGGCGACGCATCCTTGGTTCTGTTGCGACCGCCACATCGGCCCCTCGTGTAACAGGCGACGCATCCTTGGTTCTGTTGCGACCGCCACATCGGCCCCTCGTGTAACAGGCGACGCATCCTTGGTTCTGTTGCGACCGCCACATCGGCCCCTCGTGTAACAGGCGACGCATCCTTGGTTCTGTTGCGACCGCCACATCGGCCCCTCGTGTAACAGGCGACGCATCCTTGGTTCTGTTGCGACCGCCACATCGGCCCCTCGTGTAACAGGCGACGCATCCTTGGTTCTGTTGCGACCGCCACATCGGCCCCTCGTGTAACAGGCGACGCATCCTTGGTTCTGTTGCGACCGCCACATCGGCCCCTCGTGTAACAGGCGACGCATCCTTGGTTCTGTTGCGACCGCCACATCGGCCCCTCGTGTAACAGGCGACGCATCCTTGGTTCTGTTGCGACCGCCACATCGGCCCCTCGTGTAACAGGCGACGCATCCTTGGTTCTGTTGCGACCGCCACATCGGCCCCTCGTGTAACAGGCGACGCATCCTTGGTTCTGTTGCGACCGCCACATCGGCCCCTCGTGTAACAGGCGACGCATCCTTGGTTCTGTTGCGACCGCCACATCGGCCCCTCGTGTAACAGGCGACGCATCCTTGGTTCTGTTGCGACCGCCACATCGGCCCCTCGTGTAACAGGCGACGCATCCTTGGTTCTGTTGCGACCGCCACATCGGCCCCTCGTGTAACAGGCGACGCATCCTTGGTTCTGTTGCGACCGCCACATCGGCCCCTCGTGTAACAGGCGACGCATCCTTGGTTCTGTTGCGACCGCCACATCGGCCCCTCGTGTAACAGGCGACGCATCCTTGGTTCTGTTGCGACCGCCACATCGGCCCCTCGTGTAACAGGCGACGCATCCTTGGTTCTGTTGCGACCGCCACATCGGCCCCTCGTGTAACAGGCGACGCATCCTTGGTTCTGTTGCGACCGCCACATCGGCCCCTCGTGTAACAGGCGACGCATCCTTGGTTCTGTTGCGACCGCCACATCGGCCCCTCGTGTAACAGGCGACGCATCCTTGGTTCTGTTGCGACCGCCACATCGGCCCCTCGTGTAACAGGCGACGCATCCTTGGTTCTGTTGCGACCGCCACATCGGCCCCTCGTGTAACAGGCGACGCATCCTTGGTTCTGTTGCGACCGCCACATCGGCCCCTCGTGTAACAGGCGACGCATCCTTGGTTCTGTTGCGACCGCCACATCGGCCCCTCGTGTAACAGGCGACGCATCCTTGGTTCTGTTGCGACCGCCACATCGGCCCCTCGTGTAACAGGCGACGCATCCTTGGTTCTGTTGCGACCGCCACATCGGCCCCTCGTGTAACAGGCGACGCATCCTTGGTTCTGTTGCGACCGCCACATCGGCCCCTCGTGTAACAGGCGACGCATCCTTGGTTCTGTTGCGACCGCCACATCGGCCCCTCGTGTAACAGGCGACGCATCCTTGGTTCTGTTGCGACCGCCACATCGGCCCCTCGTGTAACAGGCGACGCATCCTTGGTTCTGTTGCGACCGCCACATCGGCCCCTCGTGTAACAGGCGACGCATCCTTGGTTCTGTTGCGACCGCCACATCGGCCCCTCGTGTAACAGGCGACGCATCCTTGGTTCTGTTGCGACCGCCACATCGGCCCCTCGTGTAACAGGCGACGCATCCTTGGTTCTGTTGTGACCGCCACATCGGGCCACTCGTGTAACAGGCGACGCATCCTTGGTTCTGTTGCGACCGCCACATCGGGCCACTCGTGTCACAGGCGACGCATCCTTGGTTCTGTTGCGACCCCCACATCGGACCACTCGTGTCACTTAACTAATGTAAATAAAACGAGGCAAGAAAATTAGTACTGGTGCCACAAAACGCGTCGCCTTGATAACTTTTCTGCACTAACAATTGTCGAACGGGTGCACTTTCGGGTCAAATCGACAGTCAATCCAACAAACTTTCTAGGTTTTAGGTGATTTATAAGTACATTCAGATACTTATAGCAAAGAATCGTGTTACTTACTACTTATACCACATCAAGTTACTCCCTGTACTGAAAAAAATAACATCTTCATTTACATAAATAGGAAAATACGTAATAATTGACGCATAAGGAGTAATCAATGCATGGACGAGACAAAAGATCGCCCAAGTGAGCCTTTTTACTCATTTAAAGCCGCATCTAAACATTGGCAGTCGTGACTGGCGAGTGCTATTCGTCATGTCGTCGTTAACACACTTGCGAGTATTGTATCTCGTCGATACAAGCCTTCGACTCGTCCCACAAAACCGCTACCGTTGCGAGCGCCATTAGCGGCGATGAAATCGACAAGGCGAACGACGAGTAAACCGATTACACATTCGTCTCTCCGCTCGACACGCTATTCACCTCGCCATTCGTCCGATGTCCAATGTGAAGATGTGGCATCACAGACCCTACTACTTAGTACTTAGAGTAGGGTTGGGTTACAAGAAGCAGTTTTTGTCGCTTGTACGCCTGATTGTTTAGTTTGAGAGGGGTCCTATTCGGACACCACCGAATGTGAAATCGCGCCTCTAGTGGAGTACTCGACTCGAGTCGTCCTTCCGACATCCGCATCAAATATACCATTAACGTCTCCTGCACTAAGAAAGGGCAATCGTTTTAAATGTAGGCCACTGTTTAGCAATAAATTTCCAAATAATAACCAAGCGTGGTAATTGATTGTAAACTTGGGAATAACGACTAAGCTCGATAATAATAAATTAGTAATCGCGATTAGTAGTTACCAAATAATAACTAAGCGACAGAACAACATAAATATAGCGTTCGAGGAAAGTCAGCTAATGCAATGTGTATTTTTTCAAGACAGTTTCAAAACGAAACAAATAATTTGTTGTGGAGACCTTGAAATGAAAAAGCGCCATTTCCGTGGGATTTTGAATGCCGAACCGAAACCGTTTTTAAAACAATTTTGAAAACTCGAAGAAATGTAGTAAATATAATTATAATTAATGTAATCATTTTATTATAATGTAATAAGTAAGAATTTACACGAAAAAAATGGCATTATTGTAAAATTATTATTTAATCAATTAAAACTACAATTATTATGAGTTTTTTTATAAGTATTGCTGTGTATTTTATTATTATATTTTTCAATTTCTTATGTAGTAAAATTTAATTTCATGGGAGTTCATCAACAAGGACAAAAAGGGCTTGAGCACCCCCTCCCCACCTTGAGTAAAAATACAAAAGTTATCATTTACCGGTACCGGCATATAGTAAAGCATAATGAGGTTTTTCGAAAATGTTTATTTTAGATATTAAAAGTGGACTATTGTACAGAGTTTTACAGTTTTATGTTGCAATTGCAAGATTTTTTCCTCCACGTTTCTTTTAGTGTGCTTATTTATTCATTCTTTTTTGAATCACAAGTGTCTAAAATATATGAACAGGGTCAAAGGCTTTTTGAATGTGTCAAATAGGGTTAAAAATAAAATTCGATACTTTATCCAAGAAAATGTTAGGGGAAAAACTGGAAATTGAGCGAAGAGGAGGGAAGAAGGAGACGAAAAGAGTATAAGTTAGTAAGGACACAATACGAGTAAATAGTCAAGGGAAAAGAGTATAAGTTAGTAAGGACACAATACGAGTAAAATGGTCAAGTGAAAAGAGTATAAGTTAGTAAGGACAGAATACGAGTAAATGGTCAAGTGAAAAGAGTATAAGTTAGTAAGGACACAATACGAGTAAAATGGTCAAGTGAAAGGAGTATAAGTTAGTAAGGACAGAATACGAGTAATTAGTGAAGTGAAAAGAGTATAAGTTAGTAAGGACACAATCAGTGGCGGATTAAGGGTGTCATCTAGG
>KZ651387.1:146138-157679 GCA_001010745.2 Gerris buenoi
ATGAACAATATAGTCCTGTTCTATTGTTAGAATTATATTCTTACTAATGCAATAAATGATGAACAATATAGTCCTGTTCTATTGTTAGAATTATATTCTTACTAATGCAATAAATGATGAACAATATAGTCCTGTTCTATTGTTAGAATTATATTCTTACTAATGCAATAAATGATGAACAATATAGTCCTGTTCTATTGTTAGAATTATATTCTTACTAATGCAATAAATGATGAACAATATAGTCCTGTTCTATTGTTAGAATTATATTCTTACTAATGCAATAAATGATGAACAATATAGTCCTGTTCTATTGTTAGAATTATATTCTTAGAAGACTTTGGAAACAAAACTATTGAGACATTTTATTTAATTTCCAGGCCTATATGTTAGGAAACAAAGCCACTATTATCTAGGACCTAGGATGAGCCCCGCGCGGGGTCAAGCCTACTTTATTATAAGAACTTATAGTATGTAGAAAGTACTCAACTTAATAATCCTTTCAACTTCTAACTAACACAAAAACATGTAACAAAGTATTATACAAGAGTATTTTATGTGAATATCCTGTAGACTGTAGACGCTCTAGGTTTAGGCCAATACTTACCAATACTACGCTTATTACTTCTATAAAGTTTATTTTATAATTTTTTATTTATTTATTTATTTTTAAATCCAAAATAAACCATGCTTTTGACAATGGATGTGAATACGTTACATAGGTATAAATATGTAGTTTAATTCTCTATTTTGACATATTACTGAAGCCTGTAGTACAGAGATTAGGTGTCGTGCCAGTACTGTTTCAGGTAGGTCCTCGGTTAGCCGAACCCTTATCCTTTGTCGGCCCGATCTCTTGTCACTTTAATTGTCATGGGTCATGTTAAGATATCAATAGCGGTTTTCTATTTCTTTTCTAGTACTTTGTTGGCGAGCTTAGGGTGTGAACGTAAAGAGGAACAGCCAGTCTGGCGATTTCCGGCCCTTTTCCCGAGTGAATAGCACGAGGTGTAGCATACCGCTTGGGACCGGCTTCAGATAACGACAGATAAAACACGAGTAACCCTAGGAAGGGAACAGGTAAACAGTACAGGTAATAAAGGTACTTCCTCCCTCTACTTAACTTCATATAGAAACCCGGTACTCGGTACTGAGTTTAAAATCCGACCAGTCGAGATTCTCGGCTAAACCTATATGAACCGAGCCTTTTACACAATTCATTCACACAATAAGGCTAAGAGTTGTTTTAGCGAGTAGCACTAATGAGGTCTAATGGAGGCACGAGTCTGAAAGGGATTGGTGCGTCCGTCTTAGTGAAATTTAACAAAGTCCGTATTCATTATGTGTACTCGAGCCACGCAGTGGCGGATTAAGAGTGTCATCTAGGGGGGAGGGGGCATTCTGACCCTCCAAGGGTTTCAGGAGTATGGAATGCCATAAGGGGGGGGGGGTCTTAACTGTAAGTCATGGGTGTCGTCGCGGTTAATTATTGTAGGGTGCATATAGCGGGGGGTCTGGGAAATTTTTGAAAAATTTCCTTGTTTTTCTTTTTATTTAAGTAACACTCATTACATTATGATAACACTTATCACAAATTTTATATATTGAACCTAAAAAAAAAAAAAATCTCATTTTACACAAACTTTAAAAATTTAACTTTTATTTACAATTTTTTTTACATACAGCAAATATATTTTTTTGTAAAGACATTAACCTAAATAATTGTTCTAAATAAAAGTTTTAAAAAATGAACGAAACGTAGAAAAAAGTACATACGATGCCATGACAGCGTGACACATAGGAACTGTTCTAACACCAGACATTACGTCTTACGTCAGTAAGATGTTGGCTCGGCATTACGCCATGTCCTGCATCGTTTCGTCGCGTCCGACTAATCAGGGGCCCGACGATGCCCACCCGACTCTGGACCTATACTATACTGGATCAAGAAGA
Organism: Gerris buenoi; assembly: GCA_001010745.2. Classification (NCBI taxonomy): domain Eukaryota; kingdom Metazoa; phylum Arthropoda; class Insecta; order Hemiptera; family Gerridae; genus Gerris; species Gerris buenoi. The sequence goes on from KZ651387.1 coordinate 148,092, forward strand.
TCAGATATAGGGCTTATCAGAAACGAGCGTGCTCTTACACTGCCATTCTTGCATCGACCATGATTATGCACACTGCAATAAGGTATACAATTTGTGATTTGTGTTAGAGAAAGACGGAAAAACCTCTTAATATGTTTACATCGAGGCAGAACGGAGCTATTTTGAAAAGCTTTCAGAGCCGAGATTTTGGCACGATCTTTGTAAACAAAGCGAGTGAAACGGGAGCGAGTCTTTGTGCAGATTTATCCGAGAGCTCCGGTGAACAGGCTTGACCGTCCCTTACCACGCCGTCGTCCTCGAGAAAACTCCAAACGGAAAACAGAAGCCAACGTTTATAAATACCTCCCATTCAATAATGGCGCTATATAACGGTTTAACAGAGAACCCCATTCTTATCCGTATATTCTACGGCTACATATTTATAATCGGATAAAAGTTTTTATTCGTGCTTGCTTTCCCAAGCGTCAATGAAGAACAGCTACAGGTCAGAAGGAAATATCCTTCACCTACTCTTCTCTCCAATAATCTTACCCCAACAAATTAATTAATTAATTCCAATCGATTTGATTATGAAACTATTTAGAAGGCGTGACGCTTATTTTTGAAAATATGTGACACAGACAGTTGCAAATAAATTCTAATCGTTTATAAATTATGACTGTTATGAATACAACTTTATAGCTTGTAAGGCTCGATAATGACCGGACAGGTCGAAACGTCGCCACAGTAACTTATTGAAATTTATTATTTTTACCCTGAAGTGGATCCATTTATATATATAAATTGCAAGTAACGTAAACTATACAAATTTTCCCGGAGGAGGACCCCCCGGACCCCCCTAAAAGAGAGCCAAGTCCCCCTTCAAAATTGGCTGGATCCGCCCTGGATATGAAGTAATTTAAGAACAAAGAAAACCAGGCTGCTTAATTGTCTGTGATTATGCTAAGTCCACATTACATCCCCTTCACCCCCCCTCCTTATTTTTTTACTTTTATTTTTATACTGTCAGTTAGCTACTAATATTCAAAATGTATTTAAGGTTTGAAACCTATAGACAAGTCTTAGATAAATACATGATAAAAATGTAAATAATTATTTACCTTCTATACAAATTCGACAACAAAAAGCCACTCTGAAAGTTTTAAAGATGGCGTAATGTAACACGGAACTGAAATAGGAATCTTGGAGATTACCTTGACCTAAAGGTAATCCCAAGTCCCCAAAAGGTTTTTCTGATAACTTTTGGAATTTTTTTAAAGAAACGGACGAGAGTATGATAAGATATTAAAACCGGATTAACTACTGTGTTTATAAACAAAAAGAGATTAAGAAAAAAAGAAACTTATAAGAGTACAGCTTAACTACACCCCTGACGTTTTGGGGTCTTTAAAAAGATTAAACAGAAAGTAAACATTGAGGAAGGGCATGTGGATCTTTAACGTCTCCGTTCAACTGATCATCATGCTGGTTTCCATGTTTATTTCTAAAAATATGTAATAAGCTCCGACGCCGAAAATAGAAATATACAGTACGATCACCCTTGTCACGGCAATTTCGGTTATCTGACGTGAAAAGGGGTTTTGTCTCGACGGATCTTCGACGTCCTAAACAACAGTAACCGAGGTTATTAGGAACTCGGCTTTTTTACCGTTGTTTTCACGTTACTACTTCCTGTCGGAACATCGTCGTAGTTATCTGTCGAGAAAAAAAAACGTGGAAGTGGAAAGCTCCGGGTGAGAGGTATTTTTTCCCCGTGAGGCGCGCGAGTGGGACGGGCACGTGCAGTGTCGTTAGGGCATCGTCCGTGTAACCGCGTTTCCAAAAATACGTCGGGGACGAGAGAAGCGGATGTTATTAGAGACCGGCAGTAGACGGCCCGTCCTATGCCGCCTTGACGAATGTCCCCGACAGACTTCGATTAATGTCGTGTCTTTAGAAACGTTTTTACCGCAGGTACCCTACGGAGAACACTTCGCTCCCCTCCGATCCTTTCACATGTTCACGACGTATCGAAATAACGTTTTTAAACCTACCGAAAAATTATTTTATTCGATTCTAAGGTGGCGAAAAACAGAAGGAAACGACTGATCTGAGCAGAGCGACGGATCTGAATAGCGATGGAAAAGGGACCTTGCCTCACATCTGTAACGCTCTTTCCCCTCTCGTCTTTATCGAAATAAAACATAAGTGTACTTTTATCCTGTATATGAGCCCCTAGCAGTGCCAAATAAAAAATAATACCAGCCCATAAAAACCAAGTTTTTATTATAAATCCTTTATATTTTTGCATTTTAGTTCTGAAGGGAAATATTGGTATTCATTCATTTCAATTTGAAATAAATAATTTAAAATTAATTAATTAGTAACATTTAATTAATTATTATATTTGTTACAATGATTTTGTACCGGTAGAGAGTCGAAATGCCAAGATTCAGCAAGATTGGATAATTAATTGAATTTTTATTTATTGTATTACTTTTTTAAATTTAATTATCCCATTCATTTTGAAAAAGATAATTTTTTTAAATTTAATTAATTAATGAAATTAATTAATTAATTAATTTGTTAAAATGTTTTTATATTGGTAGAGTCTATGTGCAAAGTTTGAGCTCGATTGGATGACTGGAAGTGGGTTAACTAGCCCTCCAAAGATTTTATATACCAACCAATTAATTAATTAATTAATTATTTTTTTATTTTATTTTTTAAAATTTATTTAATCCATTCATTTTATAAAAAAAGAATTAATTAAATTGAAAAATTAATTAATTAATTAATTAATTAAATTTAATTAATTAATTAATTTGTTAAAATGTTGTTGTATTGGTAGAGAGTCTATGTGCCAAGTTTCAGCTCGATCGGATAAGTAGAAGAGGGTTAACTAGCCTTCCAAAAATGTTGACGCCAGGCACCCAGGCACCCACCCAGGCAGGCACCCAGGCACAAAAGTGAAGTTAATATAAAGGATTTAAAAAATATTAACATTAAGATCCAGTAAAACTAATGCTATGCACACCCTAATTAGCGTTAAAAATTTCCGGAAAATTGCATTACAGTTTGTTTATGTAGCAGAGCATTGCATACACGCCAGTGTACGTGTTCTATTTTTGTAAATAGTTTAATAGTTTATAAAGATTTTAATGTTCACACAATAAGTTGAGAAAGCAACTGAATCGATTCATAAACACAAGTGATAATATAACATGAAAAAAAAAATGAAAAAAAAAAAAAAACGATTTTATGCTATTTTTGACCCTAAATTGTCAAAATGTGACCCCTAAATGAATTAAAAAAAAAAATGAAAAAAAAAAAAAAACAACTTGTCTGTCGAATTATCTGTCATGTCAAGTATGATAGAACGTAGATGCTATAGGGATGACGAATTGTATGAATTAGATGGATTTTTAGGTTTAGGACCGTTGTTTTATATTCAGGATTGCGTATCAGAACCTGGCTTATCAAGTAGAATATGCATAAAGAATCCATTTCTATTTCGGTGGTCCCCTTTAATTTGTTTGATACGTATAAAATGTATTCTATTTGTTTCGATAGGGTATTTTTATAAAATATTAAAAATAATTAACTAATTCATTTATGTTATAATTATAAATTACTGTTATATTCAGTCCCTTTTTGGGACATTTTCTAACCTCTAAATAAATATACATAATTTGAAATTCGAAAACCTTTTAATACAATAATTATTTCCCTCATTTTAAAGATTTAGTTATCAATTTAATTAAACAATATATTTATATAAAATTCAATTAGAATTTTGGGTAGGATTTTTTAAAGAAATATATAAAAATACAGGAGTACTGCAAAAAGGCACATGAGATATTGTTAAACAACTATTACTTCTGAAGTAATTCGTCACATCAATGAAACTCTTAACCAGAGTAAATAAAATAAATCATGCAACGGGTAGTGACTTGATACAATGGGATCTGATCCATTTTTGAGCTATTGATACAGCTTATCATTTAATGCAATGTATAAACTAACAGTAAATAATTACAAGTTTCCTTTCTACAAACTATATTTTGTATCTAATTAAATTAAATCTTTTCATTTCTTACTATATAATTTTTTAATAAAACTGTCTATGACCAATTTTCGAAATGAAATACACATCGCATCGCTCTATCATTGAAGCGAGCGTTTAGAAATAATTGTAACAATAGTATGTATTGAATTTAAAAAAAAGATACATAATCATGAATCATGATGAGTTGATGGATAAAGGATATGATGAGTAGTACTTATAGCGACTAGTAGTAAGGTAACCACCCTGCATTCTTACTATTCCTCTAACCATGCATCTCCTTTTCATTATAAAATGTATGACTTCACTTCTACTGCTATCAAGGTGAAATTTTACATGCCTGTGTCATTTGTACTTTAGACGATGTATATGAAGTTTTATTAAAATCGTTGCGTTAGAACGTAAGATATCGGTAAAAACGTTGTTTTCCCTACTTTAAACGTGTAATATGTAGTTTAACCATCTTTATTAATTCATAGCGGCGACACTGTTGATTTTACTACAAAACGTTATTTAAAATGATAAAATGTTTTTCTTAACTTTCTTTATGATCGACTTGATAAAAAACTCGCATTTTTCCTTTAGTCTAGAAACGTGGGAGTTGAACCCTTCGGCGACGCGGATTTCACCGGAAAACCGAGTTACCGATTATAAATCAGTTCGAGTTAGAAGCGGTTTTCACCAGGTTCCAGGTTCTTGATGAAGAGTAGACAGCTTAACGACTAGAAAACCCTTATAGTAATTAGACGAGTTTAACGTACCCCAAAAATCGATAGATTTCAAATGTTTCAAGTTCAAAAAAGTCGTATGTGTGTAAAACAATATTTTTAATAATATCGTCTTTGCTGGCGCGTGCGATCTAAACTACAAAACTGATTTACATTAAATTATCGTTTAACTGTTGAAAACAAATTATACTTGGTGGAAAAACAATCACTTTAGGCCCGACTTAAGGAGCACTTTCCCCTCGTAGAGTCTAAGATTTAATGTGCTTCATGATAATATTACGGACGTACGTACGTAACATACGTAACATATGTAACATGATAATATTACGGACTTGACATAAACAGTCTCTATTTTTAAAATTTCAATTCTTCGGTAACACATGTTTACAAAATGTTCTGTCATAATCAGGTAAGGTATTTATACATTTATAAACATATATTTCTTGAACCTGTAGCCAAACAGACAGTTTATGCAGTATGCAAAAGTAGATGGCAAGGATCAAGTTTTTCTAAATGCGGGGTATGATTTATCTGTTGAGCGTCTAAACAATGACACAGGTCTTAAAGCCGAGCACGAAGACAGGTCACTGGCTAGCTCGCGTCGCATTTTAATCAACGGTATCGGCATAAAAGCCGTAGATAAGTGGCTCGAACCCGAGCCTACCGATTACTTTATACCTGGTGTGTGAGAAGAGCTTTAGAAGAGAAGCTTGTGAAAGAATAGCTTCTCAAGGATCCTTGTCAGTTATTTGGCAGGGAGTCTTGTGTTATCTATTGTAAAAGGCCGGGTAATAATTCCATGCGCGGACGGTGCGAGGGGACGCACGACGCGTTGTGCCTCCGAGCGAGCATATCAAGTGTTTCCGCTCTTTGTGGCCGGTTAGATTTGTATTCCGGACGAGGCCTGGTACCGTCCCGTCCGTATAACTCGCTCCTTAATGCTCCTCACCGAGCAGTCTCCCCTGTTGTTGCCTGCCCAACACAGAAGCCAAAACATCACGGAAACAGAAAACAAGTTGACACTAGGAAAACAACAGACTCGACATGGATCCTAGAAAACTTAGGCACGCTTCTCCAATACGCTTTCGATACGGCCATTTTGGCAAGAAAACACGTATGGGCGGCTGCTAAAGCAAAACACGTAGTTTGTACAAAAAGCAAAATAAAAATATTCACACTGGTTAAAAAAAGTCGGTTGTGGAATCATTGACCTACAAGAAGACACGGCGACTTTGACATGTGCATAACGGATGTTTTTATTGATTTTTTCAATAATAATTATTTTTGGAATAAAAAAAAGATGTATACAAAATGATAAAGTTGTATTGTAGGGTCTGACTTAATCTTGGGTTTCTACAATAATTGTTTGAGACTGAGCTTAATTTCTGAAGTGAGACTTGTTTGGCAGCGGTAGAGTGAATAGTATAATATGAGGAAGCTAAGTGGCACGTTATCTGGCAGACTATTTACCTAGGTTACATTGTTTTTTATTGATTACTACAAGTAATTTGAAACCCACATTGAGGTCTGATAGCTATAGTTTGTATAAAGTTGAACAACCTCTTTATAATTTTTACAAGTGGGACAATTTTTTAGTTGTTATCAAATAGGTTTTTGAATTTAATTAAATATGAGGTTAGAAATTGAAATTAGATTATGGAAAGGGGTAGAAATTAAAATTATAATAAATTATGGTGTATGCTAAACCCGCATATAATATAGCCACTCAAGGTTAAGTCCCCCCTCGAAAATTTATTCTGTGTACGCTACTGATTACTAAGTACTCTGACATACTTTTTCGCAGAATAGTTTTCTCCTTCGAAAAAAATCAAGTATAGATGAAATTTTTATAACGCTCGAGGAGGTGGAAGACATAATATACAAACTAAAATAGAAAAACCATTTAAAAAATTAACAATAAATAAGAACGGACGCGTACGGTATCAATTCAATAGAACACACACTTACAATAATACATATTTTAAACCTCCAGAACGGCCATTTTCAATGTTTTCTTATCTTACATTGTTAAAATAGACAGTATAATATCATTCAAAGGGTGAAAAGTCTTAGAAATCAGTACTTAATAATTTAATAATTAATTATTAAAAAAGTTATAAAAATTCCCTCATTCAATTTACATGGGATTGATAAGAGGTGATAAGGAAAAGGAACATAACAAACCGAATCGAATAAATTTTCGAAAGCTTACGCCATGCTGTGACTGTGACGTCATTACTAATCATCTCTATGCCATAGCAGTACCTGAACCTGGTACATACAAAGCGCAAGCGCCGGCCAACAGACCATATAGATAATCAAATTATTGACAATCAATAATTTATTTCAATTAAATAAATTTTACGGCATTGGATAAACATATTTAAAAACAATAATTTTTTTAACTTTATGGGCCCTTCCTTGGGCCCCTTGAGCCCGTGGGCACTCGGCAAATGCCGACTTGTCGACCTGGCCAGTCTGACACTGAATAAAGAGCCATGTAGTGAGGAGAAGGGGATTTCACTATCCCTTAACTTACCTACACGTCCCGACTACTCCCTTTCAACTGTGTATTATAAAAATCACTTTGCAACACAAAAACTTCTGTATGTATCAAGCTGAAATTTTACATGCCTGTTTCAATTGTGCTTTATACTTTAGACGACTTATATAAAGTTATATTAAAATCGTTACCTTAGAACGATTTTAGGCCCCAAGCCATACCTGAATTGGGAAGATTTTATTAACAGGTTTACGTCCTTTGTAAACGTGTTCTTTAAAAATAAAGTTCCTTTTTCTGATATTAAAACCGGTGCTTTTGACCCACGCGTTGCTCAGTTAAAAAGTTTTCCATGACGACAAGCAGAATGAAATTGGAAGTCAAGTATCTCCCAACTAGTAAGATGTTAGCTGGTGTCTTGACGAAATTCTTACCTTGTATTATGCACAATTATCGTATTAAAAGAAACAATCGTATGTTTTAAATTTCATTATTTCTGTTTTATTTATTCTTTTGTTTTTGTGTTTATAATTGTATCACTAGATTAAGGGGGAGTGTTAGAGGTCGACCAAGAAGTTATGAACTCGGTAGAAACTGAAAGCTTAGCTTCGTTTAAAGTCGGAACTTCCGAGTATTGCCGAAGTCAGTATTGTCGGGTGCTATTCTAGTTTGTTATGAAATGCGTGCGCACTGCGCAGTTATGCCAAAGCTCTCAGGAAAGTTTCAAATCTGTTAGGTTTCCTGTTTTGTTTGTTTTTATACAGTACGAGTTATAGTCACAACTGCCCTAAACGATTTTCGTACGATCCACAAATCCACGGGATTTGCAAATTTTTTTTACAATTTTAACGGGGTTGGGAATCAAAAGTAACAAATGAAACTCAAAAACAAAGAGGCATAATCAATAAATAATAATATAAAGATATTATCGTATAGTAGAAGTGATTTCTTAGCAGTTGCCTGTAGCAAAAAATATAGAAGTTAAACAAATAAAATTATTAACAACCAAAGAACAACACTGTGTTTTTTGACATTAGTCTATTTTATTAAAAACTGACTGTACATGACGACACTAGCGCACTCCTCAGATTTCCATGCCTTCTTTGTCGACCTCTAGTAATATTTTGAATTTAGAGTATGCTTCTAGAAATCCAGTGATGCCATTGGTCGATAGAGGCGCCCTCACCAAGTGACTATTTTATTTATACTAAAATGAGCGTGGTTTTCTAGCGTCGCGTCTCGTCTTCTCACTCCTCTATTGTGAACTTGTATCATTATCGCTTATGTATGTATTGTAACTGTGAACATTTCTTAACTGAAATATACGTTATGTTCTAACCTTCACACCTGTGTTTCCTTTTATTAATTATCAACAGAATGTTTATATACAACAGTCATCAACAGTGTTGCTAGGCAACAAAGAACAAAATGACGACCGCTATAAAATCGGTTCGCTTTTTGAAACAGTCTATAGACTATATTTAGCTTTTATAGACAATATTAGTTATCTATAGATAATATTTAGTTTTATTTTCTCCTCTTTACATACTTATTTTCTGTCAAGTCATTTTTGAACTACAATTTCTTTCGTATATATAATGCACGGTTAAAAAAAATTGCATAACTTCGGTGGTTATTGGTTATTTACATCGAAACAAAAAAGCTTTTTAAAAACTTTAGTTTTTTTTTATCATATTCTATACGAAAGCTCAAGAGACGTAGATCAATAATATTTATGGTTTTAATATAAGCTTAAGATCATCGTGTGTTTAAATGCAATCTTGATTAGAAAATTGATATTCATCGTCATAGCCCTTGATTACAGAATTTGTTGATATAATTCGTCAGGTTATGTTGTAATATATCAAATGCTAAAAACCAAAACAAAGTGACGCCATTATTGATGTTTTCATTCACCTTTCTTTTTTTCTGACTGAAATAATAACTAGAAGAAAACAACTATTTTCTTCGACAAACGTGGTTAAAATTAAACACTTCCTTTAAATTGTAAATTTTATAGATAAAAGAAATTAATTTTAAATTATTTTATCTACGATTGATACGTAATATAAACATTACATCTCTGTTTAGATTCGTAGAAAGAGATTCTTTACACACCTGTATTAATTGCGCATGCGTGTCACATTGTTTTGAACAATTCCTCTTTTTTTCCACTCTAGTGACGTAAAGAAGAAGAATTCCTCTTTTTTTCCACTCTAGTGACGTAAAGAAGAAGAATTATCAACTTTACACACGATTAGCGAGTTTGTTTACATTTAACATAACTAATTTGATGTTTATTTAATAAAAGTAAC
>KZ651387.1:191115-202025 GCA_001010745.2 Gerris buenoi
AAATTAGTAAAAAAAAAAAAAAAAATTAAAATTGAGCCCAAAAAGTGAGAACCAATAAAGCAAATTGCAGTCGACTCTCGATAACTCGAACTCCGGAGGTAAATAGAAAAATTTGAGTTATCGAGTTTTTCGACTAATCAAGGTTCGAGGTATAAAGGTTCCTACTCAAGTAATAAACCAGTACCAAGAAATACTGGGTATTAAAACAAAAACTATATACATATTGTGCCCTCTTTACTGAGCTGGCTAATCCACTTGCTGCAACATCATTTTAGGATCGTCTATAAAAAAGTATTTGGCGGCATGCCGAATTCTCGAAAGAAGGGGAAGCAATGATATGCGACTTATCTTTATGACTACGACATGCGAGAACTCTACTACTTTAATAATGTACGGTATTGTCAATTGTCAGTCGACTGATTATGTAGGCACTTGTGAACTTCGAGTTATAGAGGGGATGAAATCAAAAATTCGACTTATAGAGGTTGTCCACGGCTCTAAAAACAAAATAAATTTGTCTAATCGAGATTTTTATTTTAAAATATTCCAATTATAGAGGTAATAATAAAGGCAAACACTAGGGAAATGAAGGGGATTCAAAATAAATAGAGTTATCGAGAGTCGACTGTATATGCAAAGCTAAGAAAAAAGTCGGCTTTAAAATATACATTTTATTCCAAAATATATATTTTTTTATTTGAAGTCAGAAAAAATAGAATAAAAATAAAAAATAGGCGCAAAGCGGAGCTAGAGTAGGGCTGGGTCGGGTAAAACCCCATATAAAGTGTACCAAGTACTCGAGTGCCATGTTTTCTTGTGGACGCCACCAGTCAGTCATATAATTATGCAAGCACTCATATTTTTATTTTTCCATTCTCCTCTAAATAATGCAGAACACCCTGTATGATGCAAGCAAAAACGGATAAAATAAAAATAACTACCGGCAGATTTCTTCTTGGGAGGTTCTCTTTCAAAGGATAACACATCTTGTTCTTTTTGAGTAGCCTTATCGAATCTCACTAAAACGTACATACAATAATAACAATAAATTAATAAATCAAGAAGGAGAATAAGGAGTATAGTAAATTCTTTAGATTGTTACCCGTTTAGTCTTAGATGTGTTTATTGTTGAAAAGTTAAAATTACCATCTATTGAAATTAAAATATGTAACCATGATCAAATTGCCTTTAAATAATAATTTATGAAAGCTGAAAACTATATAAAATAATTATATTAATTTGTCATAAGGTTTTGTCTTAACTTTTGAACAAACGGGTAATTAATTTGATTCTTCGTTCAATTAGAGCTATGTCGAAGTCCTCCAGTTAATCAAAAATAGCTAAATAGTTTCTAATTAAAAAAAAAAAAAAAAAAAATACAATCAGCAATTAAATACGGTGTTAAAAGATAGCTTACTTATATCCTCCGATTTATTGGGAAGTGTATATTCAGTTCCTTCTTTCTTTGTATAGTACCTAGGATCGTACTCCAAGCATAACTGAAACATAATAATAATTTAATACTAAAACCTGTCATTTTATTTATTCTAATGCACTGATGAATTTAGGTGATGAAACTGACCGTATCAATATCGAATTCGTCATACGGAGCTGGCTTAGCTTCTTCTTCATTCGTTCCGGTAGTTTCAGAAGCTAAAGTACAAACGAAAGAAAATTAAAAATATTGAAAAGTCAATTCTACAAGCAAAACTATTACAACGGACTAAGAGTTGAAATTTAAAAGGTGAAAAGAATGAACCTTTTTTAACCGGGCTGTGAAATCCAGGATGTAAGTGAATGCCTCCAACAGACGGATTGAATAACTGATCCATTAATTCGATCTAAAAATATAATAAACAACAAAGTAAATAAATAAAGCGAAATAAATAATTAATCGGACCTCTAACTACAAAATCAAATTCAGGGTAACTTGAAAGATTTACTTCATGTTAAAAAGAGAGCAAAAAAAAGATTGAGGTGACATTATCACAAAAATTATATGAAATCAGAGACAAATTAACAACTAAGACAAACAAAACCAAATATTTCCTCAAACATGCCAGAATGAAATAAAACATACACAAAAGAATTTTTACTTTCGACTAAATCTAAACCACAAACAGAATATTAAACATGAACGTCACCTTACCATGTAACAAATGAGCCGTTACCGTTGTGGATTTTTTTTTTCCTTCCTTAATTTATTACATAGTGAGTTAAGTCACAGTTTCTTATTTATATCGGTTATTTAAAATTAAAGTTAAGCTAAAAGAGAAGAGAGGGGGCAATATAAGAGGCAAACCACAAATTGAAAAACTCGACATACAAACAACATATGAGGAGGTATTGATTTGTATCTAATAGTTGCAACATGGTGGTAGCTTGCACTAAACACGTGCAACTAACCCCAAGCTTAATTTAAATACATTTGAGGTCGATGCCCAGAAGAGCAAGCGAATTCCATCTCTAAGGGTGCATACGTAAACACTAACCAGGTCGACCAACAAGTAACCGTAGTGTCCGCTAACACCGATCTAAACTTACGACCGCGTTCGTAAACCTCCGGTCGATTTAGCGGTCACACTCGATCACGACCCCTTTCACCGAAATAAACTTAGTTCGGTAAGTAACCATAATATTACCTTTTTTTTGGCAAAATGTTATTGTTCTTTTGTAAACATTTGAATGCGTTTTAATTAAACACTGAATATATTGTCGTTTTTTAATTTTTTTTTTTAAATATTTATTTTTTGTGAAGCATGGACATTTATCGGCACTCTTTTACTTTATTATTCACCTTTTTTCTTTTAAAATTGAAATGAATTTAGTGGGTAAATTAGTGACTAATAATAACAACATATCAGAACTGAAAGATGAAAAGTGTGACGATCCTTTGTACAACAGTTCATTATAGACTAAATATACCAGCCTTTGTCCTAATTGTTTTTTTACTTTGTAACCATCATACTTTTCAACAATTTTATGGATACGGTATAGTCGTTAGTTGTTTTACGTTATTTGGGGGTCAATTAAGAGTGTCGTTATTTTAGACAACCTAAAATAGAACCCCTGGCCAAATCGAAGGAGATCGTGCGGTCTAGGATCGCTCGGTGGCATAATTTTTTCTTGATTTATACATGAGAGATTATGTCCATTTTTTAAACGTTTTCATTTGCATATTTTTTACATTTAAGAGATTATAAATGTATCATTTTTACACATAAAAGGTGATGTTATCGATGTGAACCGGTCGACAAAGAGGTCGACCGGTTAGTGTTTCCCAACGCACCCTAAGATATTAAATACTAACGAAAGATATTCAAACTACTACATGCAAATTCTACAAAATTATAGATTAAAAACCTAGCGGTAAACCTTCTCTAAAGGTCGATGTGTGCTTGATAGTTATTAATTGATTTTAAACAGAGGATAAGGAAGTTAAAAGAAGAATTGAACGACCGAATCGTTTACGAATGTAAAATGAGTACCCCGATATTTTACTTACCTTTCCGATGACATTCCAGTCGGGAGAGTAGGAGTGTTAAAATCATATAAACAAATACATACCGGTATTTACACCTTGTCTCATACTGTGAGAAACAGATTGATGGCTTAAAAGGTTAGTTTAGGCAAAACAGAGTTAGACCATAAAAAAAAACTACGAGGCGTATTTCCTTGAGCCAAACCTATGCGATAATACATGGAATCTTACCTCGTCGAGAATTAAAAAGGTTGGGAAGCTAGCAAAATAGATATTATAGAATAAAACAGTAATCCCTTGACATCCGCAGGAGTAAAACCCCGTAGCTGTCCCCTCCAAGCTACGCGCATCACTTAGGCTTTGTATTTTTTTAATAGTTCTTTGTTTATAATTAAGTTACACTTTTCATTTTAAGTATAAATATTCTACAAATGAAATTCTTTAGTATCACAAAGTTTTATCGAATTTGGTGAAGTAGTAATTTCGTTATGATAGACGTGTCGAGTTTTGGATTTTTTCAAGTTTGGAAGCGTTTAGTGCGGAAGGTGTAGTGTGATAAGGTGTGAGTGCTGGGGAGGGGGCTCATCACGTGCGCGGCTTCTTAGTTTACACGGTTGTATTTAAAACATCTGTACTCTCACCTTCCGCTATCGTTTACTTTTTATACCGACGACAATCTCTCGTCTCTAAGGGAGGGGTAAAGAAACCCAGGCCTCTTGCGGTTTCGACTCTACCGCTGGCCGCATTACTACTCGCCTAACGGCGAATAACTCTCACTCACCAGCATGCTTTAAATGAGATGGTAAAATCTTTCCTCTTGACAACTATATTTCATGTGTGATCTGCAACTCTATCCATGCTTGTGCTGACTGCATCGATGCCCAAGAACGACATTTTGAATTTATTATTTCGTCTTGGAAATGTCTAAAGTGTCTTTTTAACATGACGACACACCGATCGCTCTGCTTCGTTGCTTCCTGGTAAAACATCTCTCGAACCGCCTCCGCCTTCTGACGGTCTTGATCTTTATCTGTATCCTACACCTGATGGAATTATTTTAGAAACTGTTCTTAGAGAAGTATCGAATTGTTCGGATATCTTTAGAAATATACTCTTAGAAATTAAATCTCTTTCTGATAAAGTTACATCGTTGACTGATGAAAATGGACGTCTTAAAGCTAAATTAGATGCTGCTCTAAGTGATAACTCTGAACGCCGGGAATAATAATAATTACCGTAGTTACGCTGCTGTTGCAAATTCTAATCGGCACACTAAACCCGGGTCTCTTACTTGTACTGTTATCGAGCCTGTTCCCGGCCGGTCACAGCCGGCTGACACCGAGCCTCCCAGCCCTTGCTCCGGCTAGCTAAACTTTCCTTGTATCGTCTCCGCCCTTCCTTGATATCCTGGTTTTACAGTTATCTTCGAGATCGTTCTAGCACTGTCAGAACTGGATCCGGCGTTTCCAATCCGTATTTTCCTACTTCTGGCATCCGTGAAGGCTCTGTCCTTGGGCCTTTGATCTTTAATCCGATGATCTCCCGACTAATCGGTCTTGTGATGATATTTTTTATGCCGACAATTATAAAATCTGGAGTCGTATAGAAAAATGATGACGCTGCCTCACAGGCTCTTCAAAGAGATATAAATTCTGTCTATAACTTGGCGAGAAACAATAACAAGGAGTTAAATCCAGATAAGTCATATCGTGTTTCCTTTAGCCGCTCTTCTTCTACTGATCCTTTCTTCTCCTACTCTATAAATGGCACTCCTCTGTCCACCGCTCCCTCTATTCGTGATTTATGTGTGTTAGTCGACTATAAGCTTCAATTCGATTCTCGTGTCTCTAATGTTATCGCCAAAGCCGATCGTGCACTTGGTCTCATCTTATCTATTTCACGTGCTCTGTCTTTAGATTGTCTTCTGTGTCTTTACAAAGCTCCGGTTCGTCCATGTTTAGAGTATGCAGTACCTGTCTGGAACGTCTAAAATCTTGGTAGAGCAGCTGAAGTGGAACGTGTACAAAGAAGATTAGAGCTGTGTACTGCAGATATCTGTATCGCAAATGTTTTTATAAATATGAATCTCTGTGCAGCAGATTCGGTCTAGACTAGAGTCTCTCATGGAAAGACGTAATGCTTTCGAGGCTCTGTTTCTGGCAAAGACCCTCGCCGGTTCCTATAGATACGAGTCAAGTTGTTGTTCTTGCTGCCAGTAGACGTGCTGGTCTTTATATCCGTGATCTCACACGTTTAAATCCTCTTGTCCCCCGTGTCGCATCACTTAATCCTCTCCTCAGTCACATCGACCAAGTCCATGACATTTCTTCCCTTCGCTCCGTTTTTTCCTTCAGTCAGTGTTAAATTTTAAAGTTATCACGGTATCCTTTTCTTTTTTCGCCTTCATTTTTTCCGCTCTTATATTCTATTCGATTTCAGGCTTACTTAATTATTAAAATTTAACATGCTTCAAAGCTTCGCCGTTATCATTATTATTATAGCTTTTATTTTTGTACTTACATCTTATTTTTTTTTTTTTTTTTTTTAGTTTATTGTTCACTTCAACTACAATTTTTTGTTTTGTTTTAATAAGTGTTGTTAAGGGTTACAATTTTTAGTACATCTTATTATTCTTATTTTTTTAATCGATATTACTTAATTGTTTAAATCTAGACGTTTACTACTTGTTACGATTGTTTCGTATTTATCTTTGTTATTTACGCCTCGTAAGAGTGCCTCACTAGTGGCGTTTCGCCGTCGAGGACTCTCAAAATATTGTAAATAAATAACAAATAAATAGTGTTGTTCAGATAAGGAACAACGGACGGGTAAGTATTTTGCCTTTTAAACGACAATTATTTTTATCCGATGATGAAATGATATTTTTTTTGTCCGATCCTTGACACGAGTCGAAGCCTTTTTCTCTCTTGGCCGGTTTTCAAAAGATCAAGTTACTTTGTGCATATATTTTACCAGGGGTAATAAAAACCACGGATAAAAATCCCGCAGATATAAAGGGATTGCTGTGTAGTCGATTAACGATTATACCATGGCAAGAGTGAATAGTAAATGTACGTTATCTATTAAAACAAGTACTTACTCCGGTAGACAATCGATAAAAATACTACTTGACATTTAAACAACTAAACAAAAACCATAAAAACGGAAAATCTCCAAACCAAATTAAATGAAGTAAATCTTACAGAAGCATGCGAGGAAACTAATTCTAAACAAACGTGACATTCACACACATCTTCAGGTCCTAAGCTTATTTCTTCTATCCCGTTTTCTTCCTCTAAATGCCGGTTCGCACTCAGTTCTTTGCATATTAACCTGTAAAACGAAAACACAATGTAGTAATTGTAAAATCATAACGGGTAACAAAAAATACAGTAACAGTGACAGGTGGGATAAAAAAAAAAAAATACATGCCAAACAAAAGCTTGGGAAAATAAATTAAATAATATTAATAGCGATTAACACCTAACTCATATTATACAACATAAGAATAATAAAAAAGGCAGCACATCATAAAAAAAAAAAAAAAAAAAAAAANGTCTAGGTTAAGTGAATGACGTAATTGTTAAAAAATAATATTATTTGTTAATGCTGGAGTGTACATTATATAATTGTAAAGCAGGTAGAAAAAGGGTTCGTTTTGGCTAAGGGATTATAAAAAAAGGGGAAAAACGCCTAAGACTAGGGGCCAAGGGTCATAACAGGGGTCTACGAACTCTACATGACGCAATTTTGCTTCATCTTTCTGTTCTTCCCTCGACCCCCGCTCTATCTACTGGGCTCTTCAGTAAACGTTCCTAGTACCCCAGATAACCAACAGAAAGCGTGGACCAACAGAATTTACGTGAGTAGGCCATATTGATAGATTTCTCAAAACGTAAATTTACGTGAGTAGGGACGAAAGGGTTAAATTTGTTGTCCGACCTTCGTATATAAAATTACTGCGTACATAAAATTAGTAAAATAAATAGCCCACTGTGCCGTCATTGCGATATAGAGGAAGATTTGGAACACGTGATAAGTCACTGCCCAAGTAATACATTATCAAGAAATAAATTATTTACAAGTTTACATCGTAGTTTAATACTCTGACCGTTCGATTATAACTCGTTATTATCGTCGAATATTATCTCTGTTTACCGAATAATCTTCGGTTTTCTTATTGAAGCTAAAAATTAAAATAAATACAAAATCGATTTTAATTAAGTATTTATTCTTCTTAATTTGGCCTATATAGGGTTTTTCTAGAAAAAGGGGTTTTAATTATTAAAAATAAAACCAACTTTTTCTTTTTTTATATATATCTTGCTATATTTCGCCCTCTCACTTTGGGATTTTAATTTTGGGAAAATAAATTAAATAATATTAATAGCGATTAACACCTAACTCATATTATACAACATAAGAATAATAAAAAAGGCAGCACATCATAAAAAAAAAAAAAATAAAATAATAATAATAATAAATGACTTATTGGATTAAATTATAAGATAAGATAAATTTGAATAATAAATAATGTATGTTATGGTTAGTAAGAAAAGGAAAACAATTACGTTTTGTTGTTATTACAAATTTTAGGTCGTAACCTGAGAAGTTTTATTTCATGCCAGTCATCCTTCAGAAGTTTTTGGCGAGCCAAAGAAGACGCGTTATCTTGCCTAAACAAAAATGAGACATAATTATAAAAGTAGCAAATAAATTGTTAGTGGTGATAAGATTTAACCCTTTGAGCACTGAGGTATATATTGCAAGGAAGTTCCCCAGGCCTGGGGTCCAAAACAGCAATGTTACCCTGGCCTGAGGTTTTTCTACCTTACACACTAAATCTACCACACTTTTTTTCTTAAGCCGTTTTTTTTTCCTCTGCTTATATTTATAGTATATTTTTACACAAAAACAATATATAATCCTTATTTAATATTTATACGTTTTCAAAAATGGAATTTATTGAAAATTATAGTCGCTAAATGAATATATACATAATCATTTCTGTCTAGGTTAAGTGAATGACGTAATTGTTAAAAAATAATATTATTTGTTAATGCTGGNAATTTGACTCATGTGACGTGGATAAATCATAAGCCTGAAGAAGCCCCAAAGTGAGAGGGCGAAATATAGCAAGATATATATAAAAAAAGAAAAAGTTGGTTTTATTTTTAATAATTAAAACCCCTTTTTCTAGAAAAACCCTATATAGGCCAAATTAAGAAGAATAAATACTTAATTAAAATTATATCTAAAGGGTTCAAACTACCATTTTCAGAAGACAGTACAAAATCGATATTCATTGCTGTATAGTGTAAGGTAGCCGATGCCAATAAAACCTTCATATATACCTTGGAAATAATGTTCAAGGTAGTACACACTGTTTCCTTTAAATCGATGTAAAATGATTCTACTTAATACCGACTTAAGTTAAGATGTGTAGGTGTTAAGTCGAATTTAAAATATACCGATTATGAGCTTTAACAAAAAAAAAAAAAAAAAATGCAAAATTTTTATTAAATATTATACGAGGAAATGTTCTAATTTACATAGAAAGACTGAATTTAATCAATTTATTTTTAAACAAAGTTAAAAGTGTTGAACAGGGATTGTTTACACTTTGCTTTTGATCTTGAGAGAAAACGGAGTTTCTTAACATCTCACTGCAAGGATACTGAGCTTTTATCAAGGATGCACAAGTTTTGTAAGAACGGCTAACTTTTCTTTAACTGAGATTCCTATTACGGGGTTGTAAGTCCGCTCCTATTTATTATTGAGATGGACCTCGTCAAAGATTGCGAGATGAGATGCAGAAATGTCACTAAGACAATTAGAGGCTTTAGCCGATAAGAATATAGGCACTAGTACAATAGTAGTACGATTTAAATGTTTGGAAGGAGGATACCGGTAGAGAGACCTCAGGATTAATACGCCTGAGACTACACGTACCGTGGTTACAAGGAAGGAGAAGCACCCGATTTGATTTGGACACCGACTATTAGAGCGAGTAAATTTCCTCAAGAGCCCATATCAGTTACAATGGGAGGATTAAACGAAAATTATAAGCTTGTATCGCCTCTGGTAGTGAACTACGTTTGTTTAATTTTGTTTTCTTTTTCCCCGTGGGACTTCTAAAATAAAGTCCGAACCGGTAAGACCCCATATGCAGATTCAATGTGCGAACCCGATTTAATAATCCGTCTTAAAGTACTCTATCCTCTAACCACCTCTAGGCCAAGCAGATGTAGATGTGGATTTAGTCTACAGTGCCCGATAAGAATGCCTGTCAAAAGACGATTGTTTTTTGAGAGAGAGCAGTGATCTGGTAAGATGTTGAGATGGTTCCCAGATCATCATTATGGATTGACACACTGTTCCATATTCTGTTGATATCGAACTTCATGAATCATGGAATGTTTCAGTCCATAATATGGCATGCTAAGAGCTGGTTCGGTTGTAGTTAGGGTCGACTTGGAACCGGTTTTGGCTAACCGGTCAGCAATCTTATTGCCCTCAATAACACAAAGTCCAGGAACCCATATAAGCTGTACGTTGTTAAGTTTACCAAGAGTGTTGAGATATCTTTTGCACTTGGCGACCGGCTAAGATGTATTACCTTAGTGCAACCAGTGCTTTGATCGCTGCCAGGCTGTTAGAGTAGATTCTGATTTGTCAGTTAGGGATTTTCTTACTCAAGGTAATTTGAGAACAGGCCAAAATAGCATATATCTCTGTTTGAAATGCAGTGACATATTTGCCTAAGTTCACACTAAGCTCATATTGAGGTTCCTGCACAGAAAGCCCCGGCCCCTGATAATTCTTCGATTCGGGACCCATCGGTTAACCACATTTCTGTTCCGGGCGGCATTTGAGGATTGTCTTCTTGTCTCCAAGGAAGTAGATACTCACACCACTAATTTAAAAATCCCACTGTGGTATCGTAGAGTCCTGTAACATGACTACTTCAGATTTCTGTGATAGAATTCCACGTTACACTTTTCCCTATACAATCATATCCTACCCGTAAACCAGCACATTACAGGTAATACGAAGCTAGCATAGCTTCGAACTTCAGATATATCCCTACGTATAAGAAAAAATCAGAATTTCATAGTGAAGCAAAAAGTAACTACATCCACTGTCGATTACAAGGTAATCAACAATTGACACATTTTATGGAATAGTCGATAATTTTTATTGAACCTCAGTCACTTGATTTAGTAAAGCCTTTTTATTTCTCTTTCTTAAGTACTTTTCTCTTCTTATTATTGTAGTGTTATTTAATCTAACAATGTCTTTAATGGATAGTGTAGTTTTGCTAAGTTTAAGTTTTCTTTTACAGTCTTAAGCACACATGGCATTTGTATACATATATACATATACATATACATATATATATATATATATATATATATATACATATAAT
>KZ651387.1:202106-219075 GCA_001010745.2 Gerris buenoi
TATATATATTATTTATTCAAATAATTATCATAACAAATAATAAATGAGAATAAGCAGATGTCTTACGAATACTGGTGAATGTGAGCAGCTACCTCTTTCCACAGACCTTCAACAACGGTTACTTCATCATCAAACTTAAGAAATTCATGGACAAGAGCTGCACTTTCTTCATGGTCACGTACTTTCCCAAGCTGTAAAAGTTAACTTTATAATACCATTTAATCTAGAATTTTCCTACTAAAATAAAATGAACAAATCGTCATTTTATACCAGGCAAAAATAAAAAATTTCACAATACGAGTAAAAACGACAATTGCTGAAAACACCTATTATAATAACCGAGGAAATTGAAAATAAAGGCAAAAGTACGTTCCGATAAACCTCAGAATATGTCGAAGAATATAAAAAACGAACCGTTACCAAAGCTCAGCTAAAATATCAGGCTTTAAGAACTTCCTGGCATCATTATAAATTTGGAAGAATATTTCAGCATAAAACCAATATTTCAAAAGTCTGCAATAGATAACAATAAAAATGTATGAATTCTCTTGAATTCATTTAGGATCGTATCCGTTTATAAAAAGAAAACATCTTAACATGGAATTAAAAAAAAATCAATAATATCGGTCCATTTTTATTCAAAGTATTCACAATGAATTTCTATCTTTTGATAAACGAGCTCAATTATTTTACTAATAATAAGTGATCTCGTGCAATTTGATAGTCACAAATATTTGAGTAAAATCTACGATTCTTGACACGGTAATCCAATTCTACAAGAAAAACAAATAAAAATAAATAATAATAAACTATTGGTTTACCTGAGTTATAAAAAGAGGAACACTATTTTGAAAGAATGTATCGGTATATATGCTTGTTTGGAATAATCTTTGATTTAATAATTTCCAAGTTAATTTAAACTTGCTTAAATGCTCGGTTTCCAATTGACTTAATACTGGTGTGACTTCTGCAGCAGCATTCATCAACTTTTGATATCGATCTAACATGCCTAAAATTATAAAATAAAACATGAAACAAAGAAAATAAAACAAGTCCGCAGACCATTTGAATTTCATAAGCACAGTAGAACTCTAATAATCCAAATCCCAATCGAATGACTCCCTAATTATCCAAATCCCAATCAACTGACTCCCTAATTATCCAAATCCCAATCGACTGACTCCCTACTTATCCAAATATCCCTAATTATCCAAATGGAATTATTAAAAGGAAATAACAAGAGTATGTATTGTGTTGTTCGGAATTGTTACAATGAACTTGTGCATAATTCAATTTTACGTTTCTTTTTACTGCCATATTGTTGTTTTTTTTACCGTATATTATGTTTTTCATATTTAATTTGATAAATAAGACGTGAGTTTTTCTATGAATCACATATTTTAAACTTAATTCCTGGACTAAATCTAATCATCTGAATTGCCAGGTATCAGGATCGGCTTGATTCCCAATTATTTTGGATTTTTGGAGATCTACTGTAATAATGTTTATCTTTTTTTTTTTTACAGAAAAATTACTTTCAAAATACAGAAGAACCTCTCATAACTGTCACCTACACGACCGGAGTGTGATCGAAACACAAAAAAGGTCGGATAATCGGAGCAAAGAAAAGCAAACATTTTAGTGTGAAAAAGAGATCTTAATTGTTAAAAACAAATGTAATGATCACACGTCAAAAGATTACTTAAAATAATGTGTAATGTTTTTTTTTTCTCCAAATCGGTCATTCTTGATTTTGCAGAAGTATATTATGATGAGGCAGAAGTTGGATCGTGTCAAATTACGCGTGGTCCCGGTCTGACATTCTAAGAAGTCGGATATCCCCAGCTTGGATACGAGGAGTTCTACTGTATTGTGAATTTAAAGTTACGACACATCTCTATCATGCCTTGGATTTATATAGAATCGTCGAAACCTCAAGCTACTTTAACATCAGCACCCGACTGGTAGCAGGAATATAGGAAATGTATTTTACACTTTAAATCTTGTTTCTAAAAATGAGTTTTTGCGGTGACTTCACAAACTTTTGAAAACAGATATTTCTATCAAAAATGAACTTAATCCTGGAGTTTGTCATACGCTATTATAATCCTACATTTGTAAATAATACGACAAACCGACCTTACTTATTTCTTAGAGAGAATGTAAATAAGCCATGGGAACTAGAGCGAAGTTTTGGACTTTTAAACGATTCAGGACTAACAAGTTAATCGTACGTAGGAAATACTTGCCAGATATAAAAAGAAGAGGTAGTTGTGGCTTATCAGATAGTTTTTCCATTAGCTGCAACAATCGAACTTTAATTTCGATGACGAATTCTCTAACCTGAGCTTCTAACCTCTGGTACAACTGGTGAGGGTCGCATACTTCACATAATCTACAGAAAATTAAATACATTAGTTAAAGAGTACATGTATTACAAAAAATTATTATTGAGTAAAAGAAAGTAAAAATTAAAATTAAAACTAGCAATAAAATATAAGCATGTTCAAAAAATAACGACTAATTAAATGTTTCCTAGTTTCCTATTGAACGGTTACAGAAATTATACGAGTAAAGTAGTCTCGACTGTCCACGTTTCCAATAATCACAGTCAAACAAGAGTTGACGGTAAAAAGGAGGGGGAGGGGTTTGCCTGAATTACACAGTTAGGACAGGACAGTGTTAGTAGAGATGTATCCTTACCATTTCATGGAATCCCTTTCCTATCTAAGCACAAGCACCTGAGTCTACATTTAGGCAACACACATTCATTAATTTCAGGAAGCATCCTATCTGAGCACCTGAGTCTACATTCAGGCAACACACATTCATTCATTTCAGGAAGCATTCTATCTGAGCACCTGAATCTACATTCAGGCAACACACATTCATTCATTTCTATCTGAGCACCTGAGTCTACATTCAGGCAACACACATTCATTCATTTCAGGAAGCATTCTATCTGAGCACCTGAATCTACATTCAGGCAACACACATTCATTCATTTCAGGAAGCATCCTATCTGAGCACCTGAGTCTACATTCAGGCAACACACATTCATTCATTACAGGAAGCATCCTATCTGAGCACCTGAGTCTACATTCAGGCAAAACACATTCATTCATTTCAGGAAGCATCCTATCTGAGCACCTGAGTCTACATTCAGGCAACACACATTCATTCATGTCAGGGAAGCCTATTCATTAGTTTGTCAAACCAAAAGCATCACGTAACATTTTTATAATGAGTAAACAAAAACATACTGGATTTCTGTTGAGTAGGGTAAAGTAGGGACAGATGCTGCACTTTTTTTCTTAAGTTCATGAATCACTATCCAAAAGGTTTAGAAGATGAATGAAAGGTGTATTTATAAAATTATTATTTTCTCTTCACTGAAAAGTGCTTTATTTTACTAAAAAAGTTAACGGGAGATATTATTTTCGTGAAAATATTATATTCTAACTTTTTAAGGGTCTGCTAAAGGTATGGGTAAAATGCCGCACCTTATTTCAATCAGTAATCGGCATACCCACTAAAAACTAACCAAAACCTAAACATTTAGTTACGGATAGTTAAGCTCTTTTTAGTTCTAAACAAACCGAAACTAACCTTAAAAATAGCTTAACTAAAATTTTTGTTTTAAGATTTGACCAACACGGGTTTAAAACATATTTTAAGGGTAAGGGTGCACGCATTAACAATGATTTTAATCAGTCTTTCCCTGCTAACTTAGACCGGGTATTGAATTTCGGTCATCTGAAGATTACAATAATTATTACATACATGCATAAAATATCAACATAATTATGTGAGGGACAGATGCCACACAGTTCATGTGCAGCATCCGTCCCGATTCGAAGGGCAAGATGCCGCACCGCCATTTTTTTTTGATAATTTAGAGAAACAGAGAAATCAGATTTACAATCAGAAAGATAGCATATTATTCCACAAATTACATTAATTAACTTTATTTAAAAATACTTTAGTAGTAGTAGAACTCAGTCTGAAAAATCGGAGAGAATGTTTTTAAGTACTCCCAGTGATACTGCTGATCAAACTAAGTCAAAAATATGAGTGACGCAATGCCGCCTTCAACTTAAAAATAAATGAGAAGGTTAACTACGTGTAAAGGTAAAATCCGACCAAGCTATGCGTGTTCACATTTACCCCTTCCATTATTTCCAATAACCTCGGCATCTTACCCTCTGCGGCATCTGTCCCTACTTTACCCTATAGATAAAAGTGTGCCTCTAAAACAATAGTACGGACGTACCCTACTTAGAAGGAATTTTTGTTTTCAGAGCTCTTTGCACTGGAAACTATAAAATACAAGTCTGTGAGCATGTCGAGCTTGTATCCTCGCTAAAACTCAGTAATTTAACAGATTACATTGTTAATAATCGTTTAGTTAAATAAGGGAAAAAGTCGATATACCTCGATACCACGTCTTTCATATATCTGTGGTAATTTTCGTCGACAGATCTAAGAGAGTTTTTCATCGCTAATCTATAAATAATACGGACGTACTGACGCAGCTCCAGCCAATACGATTGGACTATTTTAAGTTCTTCGAGGCACTCGGTAGCCCAGGCTCTGAAACAATTTGAAAAACTCAATTACCTTACAATTACAAAATAAAAAAACACTCTCCTGACTAAAAAATCAAAAAATATTTACCATCGCTCAAACCGATGATTGTGAAAAATTAAAGTGAAGAATTGAAAAAAGATATCAAAGTGCCTAACATTTTAATACAGAGAGCCTTGCTTCACTCCATTCAAATAAATCTTGTGAAAAAGTAGTCTTTCAAGAAATTATAGTATGTACTACATCAACTCATTTCATGTTACTGGCTAAATTCGTTTTCTTTTTTACGGTGCGTAGGCAAAACCAAGGACCCTTATATTATCCTGCGTGTGTCTGTCAGTCTGTCGCCTCCTCTCACGGCTACACCTTTCGTCTAATCACTTTGAAATTTGGCATGTATATGTCTTGTACCTACCCATACATTTTAAAAATATAGCGACTTAAAAAAAATAAATAAATAAAATAAAAATTAGGGTAAAAAACGTATGGGTTATTTTTATTTTATTTATTTTTTTTGACATCGTGAGGAGTATCATATGAACGGGTACGTTGAGCTGATTACAAAAATATATAATTCATTGGATATAACTTTGATAGGGCTAGCGTAGACGAGTTTGAAGTGGGGGGGGGGAGTGTCTCCCCCCCCCCCCNACCGGTTGGGTGTAGCAGTCCTATGTAAGAGGGTTCAGCACTGAACAAGAGGAAAAGACTGGTGGTTGTGGCAGCCCTTTGTAAGAGGGTTCAGCACTGAACAAGAGGAAAAGACCGGTTGGGTGTAGCAGTCCTATGTAAGAGGGTTCAGCACTGAACAAGAGGAAAAGACTGGTGGTTGTGGCAGCCCTTTGAAAGAGGGTTCAGCATTGAACAAGAGGAAAAGACTGGTGGTTGTGGCAGCCCTTTGTAAGAGGGTTCAGCACTGAACAAGAGGAAAAGACCGGTTGGGTGTAGCAGTCCTATGTAAGAGGGTTCAGCACTGAACAAGAGGAAAAGACTGGTGGTTGTGGCAGCCCTTTGTAAGAGGGTTCAGCACTAAACAAGAGGAAAAGACCGGTGGATGAGGCAGTCCTTTGTAAGAGGGTTCAGCACTGAAAAAGAGGAAAAGACTGGTGGGTGTAGCAGTCCTTTGTAAGAGGGTTCAGCACTGAACAAGAGGAAAAGACTGGTGGGTGTAGCAGTCCTTTGTAAGAGGGTTCAGCACTGAATAAGAGGAAAAGACCGGTGGGTGTGGCAGTCCTTTGTAAGAGGGTTTAGCACTGAACAAGAAGAAAAGACAGGCAGAGTGCCAGATTAGGCTTGGATCAACTAGGGATACGAACATCAGCACCCTTAGCACGGCGGGTAGCCACTGTCCATCCAAACTCGATGGCTTAACTGATAGTTCTATAAAATAATTTAAAAAACATAGTACCTGTGAAAGTCGACACCTTGGCTAAAGAGGGTATTTGTCGACGGTCGAAGGTATCGACGTCAATCAATTAATGATTTCACTTTGGCTTAGAGTAATCACCAAAGTAAACTATTAGGTACCGACAACATTTTTATCTAAAAAGATGAATTAATTTTATGAGATATCTTACTTTCTTTCTTTACAGGAATCGCAGTCACATAGGTCGTCGTCAGAGAATACGCCCTTTTGAAGTGATGTGAAATCTTCCTGCAAAAATAAATAGAAAAAACATACATACTTAAAAAATTCAAGACCATTATTAATCTTCAGTCAGGTCTAAAAAGAAAAATCAATGATTGAATCGTCATTGAATACTGTAAAAGCGAGCCTTTCGATTCTTTGTGGTTTCCCAACCTGCAAGCAACCGTATTTACTAATAACAATTATTATAATTTTAGCAGGATAAATTATAAACACACTTTAACTCTTGCTGAATAAACTTGATTTATTAATTATCCCCGGATCATATGACAAAAATGAACCGTAAATCATTGGTAATTTTCATTAAATAAGCAGGCTTCTAAAATAAATCCAGTGGTAGTCAAAGAGAAACGTTCGAACAACTTACAAATGCCAGTTTTTGTAATATATCCGTCAAGGCTTTTTCTTCCGCTGCCGCACTTTCGGCATCCTCCGGGCTGTCATCCGAATCGAAACGGTTTAATACATCACATGTTTTTTCCATTGCCTAAAATATAAAACATCGAAGTTAGCATTGAAAGTTGAAAACAGTACTGTTGAATTGTGTTAATATTTATGATTTTTTCACATTGTCTTATAGATTTTTATAAAATTATCATGTCCAGATATTTATCCCTCCTCTAAAAAATTTATTTGTAAGGATTAAAGATAATAAATAAGTAAAT
Organism: Gerris buenoi; assembly: GCA_001010745.2. Classification (NCBI taxonomy): domain Eukaryota; kingdom Metazoa; phylum Arthropoda; class Insecta; order Hemiptera; family Gerridae; genus Gerris; species Gerris buenoi. The sequence goes on from KZ651387.1 coordinate 209,007, forward strand.
GAAACTAAGGAGTACAAATGTAAAGACACGTAGTTTAATTTAGATGTTTTTAATTTATTATTTCTTTCCTAAAGATTTGGGCTTTGAGTAGACGATAAAAAGTACTGAAGAGAGTTTTACACTGGCCATCAGTCATTAGATTTTCTAACCATTTTAAAAATTAAATAATTTAATTCCAATCAAATTATAATCATTATTAACACTGGGAGACGGACAGAGAAAAATAGACTCCAGCACCGGGATTCTATTTTTCTCTGTCTGTCTCCCAGTGTTAAAAATGATTATAATTTGATTTAAATTAATTTAAACTTTCCGAAACATGAAGAAAACTACCAAAAAATTAAAAATTGAATTTAATTCCTATTAACTGGAGCCAATATCTGAGGACAATATCATTTCTAAGATATTACCCAGTTGTGATGATAAAAAAAAAATAGTACAAGCCCCAGGAACTGCTTTATAATTAGTACAAGCTCCCAGGTACTGCTTTTTAATTAGTACAAGCCTCCAGGTACTAATTTTAATTAGTACAAGCTCCCAGGTACTGTTTTTTAATTAGTACAAGCCTCCAGGTACTTATTTTAATTAGTACAAGCTCCCAGGTACTGCTTTTTAATTAGTATAAGCCTCCAGGTACTAATTTTAATTAGTACAAGCTCCCAGGTACTAATTTTAATTAGTACAAGCTCCCAGGTACTGCTTTTTAATTAGTACAAGCCTCCAGGTACTAATTTTAATTAGTACAAGCTCCCAGGTACTAATTTTAATTAGTACAAGCTCCCAGGTACTAATTGTAATTAGTACAAGCTCCCAGGTACTGTTTTTTAATTAGTACAAGCTCCCAGGTACTGTTTTTTAATTAGTACAAGCCCCAGGTACTGTTTTTTTTTTTTTTTGTTTGTTTCTTTGCGGATATGTCCGCTTACAGACCTCAAAAGGAACCAGGTAAAAGTGCTAATGTGGCTCAATGGAGTGGCCCAGGGAAAATTATATATAAATTATTAGTAAGCCACACAATCCCTTGTAGACTTGCTGAGTTATCGATTATAATTTTATATAAACCCATACTGAATAAAAACTTTCTAGAAATGCTCTAATAGTCGTAAGAAAAATATGAAATAGTGTCTAAGAGGCTTAGAACAATCTCTCTAAGGACTGAAATCTAACAACTAATAATAATCCGGGCTCAATTCTTAAAGGGGTTGACATAGTTTCTTACCAATTTCTCTACGCACTTGAATTATTTTTAAATCTTCGGAGAAATGTAAAAATAATTGGGTTAAATGTTTTAAGAGTAACTTCGTTACCGGTAATTATCGTAAATGTAAAAACACCGTAACAAAATCCGTTACGGACGATTCATTTTTATTTCCTGTATAATAACCGACAGTAAAAACTAAGAAACCTATTTGGGTATTGAATATGTCCGTCGATACCCGACTTTTGAATGCTCTTATTATAGTTATGTAACAATCAAGTAGTTTAACTTGAGTTACGGATAGAAGGTTCGATATATACCTTCTATATTAGTAACGTAGACGGCACCTGTCCCCCTACATAAGTAACAAAACAACTTAGTAAAGCCTTATTTCCCGAGTCTGCCTATATCATTAAAAAGGAAAGAAAATCTCTTTCGCTGATAAAACAAGTGAGATATACTTTTAAAAGAGCCGGTGTCACGGATTTTGTAAATGCCTACGTGATGAGTGCCATTTGCAACCCGTCGCTATTATAATTAAGCTTTACTTTCTTTTCAATAGTATAATGCTGTGCTAAGCCAAAAAACCGTATCTGTAATTTTGGTCGAAAATAAGGTTTTGACATATTCAGGGTTTTTGCCGTTTTTGATGGTCCCGAAGCCGTATCTAAATACGAGAAAACAGAGATTTTTAGTTAAGGTTTTTGTATGAAAGGACAATTTACTAAGCGAAATTGCCTTAAGTGACAAATCAGAAGGAAAAAGACCGTATCTGACGGTAGATACGGTAATTTTGCTTCTGAAATCACTGTCAATTTACGTCAACTTACACCACAGTTACGTTAAACCTGTTATATTAAGAAAGAAAAACACCTTATCTACAGGTGTTTTCATAAATTTGATCCACCCAAAAATGTATTTATTTAACTTAGGTAAAACAAATGTGGCTCTAAAGAGAATAAAATTCTTAATTCATTGATATAAAATAATAAAAATCGGACGAATAATAAGGGAGTTATTAGTCTTTAAACTTTGAAAACTTTGAAGTCGATTATCTTAAAACTTTTTTGTCCAAAAAAAAACGGTAGATACGGTTTTTTGGCTTAGCAGGGCAGTATAGTAGAACTAAAGTACCGAGGAGACACTAAAGCGGTAACTGAAATCGGAGAGGGCAATTAATTGCCGATGATCACACACACATACATGTATGTATGTAAATGATCAAGCTTGTTCTTCATTTAAAAATTAAACTTATTAACAAAACAAATCATCATTCGACTTATGTAAATTTGTCCATGAAAGAATACGAATCGTGGAAAGACTCAAACACACTGATCTATGAAATGTGACTACTGTCCTTTGTAGCTTTACTTTGGCAGAACCAAGGATGTTTACCCGATGGCACAGCTCTAGCCGTTTTCACTACAGATTTTCATACAGAAGCTATGAAATGCGACTACTGTCCTTTGTAGCTTTACTTTGGCAGAAACAAGGATGTTTACCCGATGGCACAGCTCTAGCCGTTTTCACTACAGATTTTCATACAGAAGCTATGAAATGCGACTACTGTCCTTTGTAGCTTTACTTTGGCAGAAACAAGGATGTTTACCCGATGGCAAAGCTCTAGCCGTTTTCACTACAGATTTTCATACAGAAGGGCTTATGTTCCTTTGTCAAACGGTCCTTTAGACTAACAAAGATCATCTTTGTTTATAACAAATCGTATTTTTAATTGCATTAATTTATGCAAACGCTGTTTCTCAACAGTGGAAGAACTGATTTTGCAGATTTTTATTTGTATATTCTTTAAGAGTCGTTGTTTTCATAACAAGCAGTTGTCGGTTTTTACATGTTTAACTAAACACTTTATTTTCTAAGAGAAAAAATATATATATATTTTGATTTTTATGTTTTTTGCATCCTTTTAAGAGGTTTTCAGCAAGTCGACTTGCTAAAAACTTTTAGGGATTAGAAGTCATTTACTGTGTAACGGTGCACGTACCCCCTCCCCTGTCTTAAGCTTCTGCCAGGACAAGGGGTTTACCAGTCCCTACTGGTTTATACCCTAAGAAGGCTTGTTTTCTTGCTTTTAGACTTGATCCCGGACAATGCTACCGCTGACGATTTATAGAATACTGCCCTTATTATCAGATTAAAATAATTTCGTTAACCAAATGAATGCACGACACGTGCATTAGAGTATTACATTAAGGTCATATAGAGGGCTTCGGAGATTCGGCCATCCCAATAGCAAAGAGTGCCCTTAACAACCGCAAAGTCATTCAGAGATTGGCATTAAAGCTTATTTCAGGGAACTTCCAAATATAATTGAAAAACTGGGTCCAATTAGGGAAAGAGTTAGACAAAAAATGGACGCAGTTCTGCACCGTAATCCGGGTTGGACCACTGTGGAGAACGTCACCCGAATCCTGAAAGGGGCGGAATGTACAGATGAAATAGAAAATCTGACCCAGCTGACGTCGCTGCCCAAAAAAATAGGTTTCAGTAGTGTCGTGTGACGAGAGTTTTCACGTTTAAAAATGGTTCTTTCTGACCACGGACGAAATTTTAAGATTAAAAATTTAGAGGAAGTCTTAGTAGTTCAGACAAATTTTCTTACTGTTTCCTAAATTTAAATAATTTATTAAAAATTAATTGTAAAATAATGGTAAATTTTAATTGTTTTTAAAATATAGTCAATATCTCTATTTTTGGTGGTTATTCTTGTGTATTCTACTGCCTAATCTTCAAATGCCACGTTTTTGAGTGTTTTAAACCCTCTAAATGAACTTTACTTAGCACTATTCAATATTTGGGGGGTTCAGTATTAAAGTGGACTAAGTCCATCTAACTTGATTTTGAGTTACAGACACTTTTGTGAATTTACTCAGAGCTAATTACTATTGCATTATAAAATTTAATTAATTCAATTATTTTATAGTTTAGTTCATTAATAAATATATTTTACAGATTTTAGGCTGATACCTTTAAAAAAAATCCAATTTATGACATTTCAAATGGAAGCTACTGTGACTTGGTTCAGATTTACTCTGAAACTTCAGAGCAAATTCAAATAGAAATTCTTCAGTGCTCATTGAAACTACTGCATTCTGTGGGTTTCCCATGGTACTAACAATTATAACATTCTAACCCTATTAAAATATACAGTATAAGCTTTCAAAATATATCTCTATCTCATTTTTTTCAAAAAATGGACTTGGCCCACTTTAGCACTGACCCCCTCATTTATAGCTGCCTATTAGAGTTTATACAGGGTGACCCAGTTTTAATGGGACAAAAAAAAAATCCTGATTCTATGGCCCAAGATAAACAGAAGAAAGATATACATGCCTTATGCAATTCTCAATAGTTTTCGAGATATTTCGAAATATCAATATTTTTTTTATACATTGTATTTTCCTCGAATAAAATGCGTAATAACTTAAAAACAAAAAAAGATATAGAGTTGCTGTTTTCACCATTGGAAGGAGCATTAAATTTTCATTGAAATTACTCACATCATAACCCAAGTATTACATTTAAAAAGGAACTTATAGTCATTTACAATGTAAAATTAGAGAAGTTTAAAAAATTTAGTGTTTTTGAAAACCACCATAACTTTGTTAATACCATAGTCACCATTGAGTCTGAAATGCTTAAAAACTGGCCCATTTCATTATCTTTAAAATGATATAACATAACCTGAACATTGTGTAAACTTTCACTGAAATATACTTAAAAACTTCAATAAAGTAGCTAAAATTTCAGTAAAAATATAAACAAAACATTTCTTTGTAATAGATTAACTTTACATTTTATTTATTTTAAAAAGTGTTTTGTTTTTATAGAAAATTGTAGCTTTTTAAGAAGCTTTTTAAGAAAAATGTTTTAAGTTTATTTAGTTTTTGAGCATATTTTAGTGAATGTTTAAACAATGCTCAAACCATGTTCAGGTTATATCATTTTAAAGGTAATGAAATGGGCCAGTTTTTAAGCAGTTCAGACTCAATGGTGACTATGGTATTAACAAAGTTATGGTGGTTTTCAAAAACACTAAATTTTTTAAACTACTCTAATTTTACATTGTAAATGACTATTAGTTCCTTTTTAAATGTAATACTTGGGTTATGATGTGAGTAATTTCAATGAAAATTGCATGCTCTTTCCAATGGTGAAAACTGCAACTCTATATCTTTTTTTGTTTTTAAGTTATTACGCATTTTATTTGAGGAAAATACAATGTATAAAAAAAAATGATACTTCAAAATATCTCGAAAACTATTGAGAATTGCATAAGGCATGGCATACCTTTTTTCTGTTCATCTTGGGCCATAGAATCAGGATTTCTTTTTTGTCCCATTAAAACTGGGTCACCCTGTATATTAGGAATAAATGCATATTTGAGTGCATATATTAGGGATAAGTGCATATTTGAGTCCATATATTAGGGATAAGTGTATATTTTAGTGCATATAAATATATTTTTGGGATAAGTTGCATATATTATGTGCATATTTCGCAATTTTCAAATGCATATATTGAGGTTTTTTAAGTGCATATTGATCCGAAACTCTAGTTATCACTTATAAAATGATAACTATGCACGAATAAATATAAAATTTATTATTATTATTTTTATTTTTATTTATTTATTTTCTTTTTCAGGGGAACGAAAGTAGGGAAGTTAGTAAGCTACAGGATAACTTGAAACAATAAAGAAACGCTTATCTGGAAGTTGTTAAGTACTGGTAGCCGCTACAGTATGTGCCAGGGTAATTAATCATTTAATAGAAACGGTCACTCCTATTAACATAATATTAGAAAAGTAAGTAAGTGTAAAGTAATAAGCCACTAAAACAAAACACTTGACTTGTGTTCCCTGCAAACTTTGCGTTTTAATCAGGGAAAAAAATTAACAACTTAAGCCAGGGTTGCTAGTAAGAGCTTGTTGATTCAACAATAAGGACAGGGAAACCTAGTTGGAAGGGGAATCAGGTAAAAACCATGGCACGACCGTTCAACAGGACAGGGAAACCTAGTCGGTAGGAGAATCAAGTAAAAACCATGGCACGACCGTTCAACAGGACAGGGAAACCTAGTCGGTAGGGGAATCAAGTAAAAACCAAGGCACGGCCGTTCAACAGGACAGGGAAACCTAGTCAGTAGGGGAATCAAGTAAAAACCATGACACGACCGTTCAACAGGACAGGGAAACCTAGTCGGTAGGGGAATCAAGTAAAAACCATGGCACGACCGTTCAACAGGACAGGGAAACCTAGTCGGNACTACAACATGACTATTAGGACCGAGTTTAATTTGTTTAACTGGCAATTTAACTACAACATGACTATTAGGACCGAGTTTAATTTGTTTAACTGGCAATTTAACTACAACATGACTATTAGGACCGAGTTTAATTTGTTTAACTGGCAATTTAACTACAACATGACTATTAGGACCGAGTTTAATTTGTTTAACTGGCAATTTAACTACAACATGACTATTAGGACCGAGTTTAATTTGTTTAACTGGCAATTTAACTACAACATGACTATTAGGACCGAGTTTAATTTGTTTAACTGGCAATTTAACTACAACATGACTATTAGGACCGAGTTTAATTTGTTTAACTGGCAATTTAACTACAACATGACTATTAGGACCGAGTTTAATTTGTTTAACTGGCAATTTAACTACAACATGACTATTAGGACCGAGTTTAATTTGTTTAACTGGCAATTTAACTACAACATGACTATTAGGACCGAGTTTAATTTGTTTAACTGGCAATTTAACTACAACATGACTATTAGGACCGAGTTTAATTTGTTTAACTGGCAATTTAACTACAACATGACTATTAGGACCGAGTTTAATTTGTTTAACTGGCAATTTAACTACAACATGACTATTAGGACCGAGTTTAATTTGTTTAACTGGCAATTTAACTACAACATGACTATTAGGACCGAGTTTAATTTGTTTAACTGGCAATTTAACTACAACATGACTATTAGGACCGAGTTTAATTTGTTTAACTGGCAATTTAACTACAACATGACTATTAGGACCGAGTTTAATTTGTTTAACTGGCAATTTAACTACAACATGACTATTAGGACCGAGTTTAATTTGTTTAACTGGCAATTTAACTACAACATGACTATTAGGACCGAGTTTAATTTGTTTAACTGGCAATTTAACTACAACATGACTATTAGGACCGAGTTTAATTTGTTTAACTGGCAATTTAACTACAACATGACTATTAGGACCGAGTTTAATTTGTTTAACTGGCAATTTAACTACAACATGACTATTAGGACCGAGTTTAATTTGTTTAACTGGCAATTTAACTACAACATGACTATTAGGACCGAGTTTAATTTGTTTAACTGGCAATTTAACTACAACATGACTATTAGGACCGAGTTTAATTTGTTTAACTGGCAATTTAACTACAACATGACTATTAGGACCGAGTTTAATTTGTTTAACTGGCAATTTAACTACAACATGACTATTAGGACCGAGTTTAATTTGTTTAACTGGCAATTTAACTACAACATGACTATTAGGACCGAGTTTAATTTGTTTAACTGGCAATTTAACTACAACATGACTATTAGGACCGAGTTTAATTTGTTTAACTGGCAATTTAACTACAACATGACTATTAGGACCGAGTTTAATTTGTTTAACTGGCAATTTAACTACAACATGACTATTAGGACCGAGTTTAATTTGTTTAACTGGCAATTTAACTACAACATGACTATTAGGACCGAGTTTAATTTGTTTAACTGGCAATTTAACTACAACATGACTATTAGGACCGAGTTTAATTTGTTTAACTGGCAATTTAACTACAACATGACTATTAGGACCGAGTTTAATTTGTTTAACTGGCAATTTAACTACAACATGACTATTAGGACCGAGTTTAATTTGTTTAACTGGCAATTTAACTACAACATGACTATTAGGACCGAGTTTAATTTGTTTAACTGGCAATTTAACTACAACATGACTATTAGGACCGAGTTTAATTTGTTTAACTGGCAATTTAACTACAACATGACTATTAGGACCGAGTTTAATTTGTTTAACTGGCAATTTAACTACAACATGACTATTAGGACCGAGTTTAATTTGTTTAACTGGCAATTTAACTACAACATGACTATTAGGACCGAGTTTAATTTGTTTAACTGGCAATTTAACTACAACATGACTATTAGGACCGAGTTTAATTTGTTTAACTGGCAATTTAACTACAACATGACTATTAGGACCGAGTTTAATTTGTTTAACTGGCAATTTAACTACAACATGACTATTAGGACCGAGTTTAATTTGTTTAACTGGCAATTTAACTACAACATGACTATTAGGACCGAGTTTAATTTGTTTAACTGGCAATTTAACTACAACATGACTATTAGGACCGAGTTTAATTTGTTTAACTGGCAATTTAACTACAACATGACTATTAGGACCGAGTTTAATTTGTTTAACTGGCAATTTAACTACAACATGACTATTAGGACCGAGTTTAATTTGTTTAACTGGCAATTTAACTACAACATGACTATTAGGACCGAGTTTAATTTGTTTAACTGGCAATTTAACTACAACATGACTATTAGGACCGAGTTTAATTTGTTTAACTGGCAATTTAACTACAACATGACTATTAGGACCGAGTTTAATTTGTTTAACTGGCAATTTAACTACAACATGACTATTAGGACCGAGTTTAATTTGTTTAACTGGCAATTTAACTACAACATGACTATTAGGACCGAGTTTAATTTGTTTAACTGGCAATTTAACTACAACATGACTATTAGGACCGAGTTTAATTTGTTTAACTGGCAATTTAACTACAACATGACTATTAGGACCGAGTTTAATTTGTTTAACTGGCAATTTAACTACAACATGACTATTAGGACCGAGTTTAATTTGTTTAACTGGCAATTTAACTACAACATGACTATTAGGACCGAGTTTAATTTGTTTAACTGGCAATTTAACTACAACATGACTATTAGGACCGAGTTTAATTTGTTTAATTAAAATTTTTTAAACGAATTTTTACTTTTTGTGGATTTAAACATTTATTTTTTATACCGGCGGAAGCACTTGGCTTCTCTAACAAGTCTATACCGATTAGACCGTCGATAAATAAAAATCTCGATAAATAGAATTTACCAGTATCATTATTATTAAAGATTTTAAACGGACAATGTCTTGATGCTCAGATGTCGACGAACACGATTTGTCAGATATTATTAATTTTGCCGATACGGAATGTCGAACGTAACGCAGGAGTTAAACGAGTATCCACGTCTTCTTTAAATATAAGAAAGAAAAAACAAAGGAAGAACAAACAAAGAAATGATCAGTTTGCAAGTGACTTGCCACTTGGATAACCACGAGCGGAGTGTTAGAGGTGTCATTGCTACTCTCTGCCAGTGTACGTCGGGCCGTAAGTTAACATAGAGGTGGCACGCCATCCTCTCTAGTGCGATACACCACTTATGTGTGAGTCAGGCCTTGTTTGACAGTCAAACTATATCTTATTGGAGAGTCCGTCCGTTTCTTGTTTTTATAATAAAATAATAATAATCGATTCCAAACGACAAAAACATATCTTGTGAATCAAACATTCGGAGACTAATGAATAAAATATATAATTACAAGATAAAAAGAACTTTTTATATACCACGTTTTTTAATTCAATTAATTTATTTTTTGTTTCCTTGGTTTACTTATTCTTTTTTGCTGTCATTCAATGTTTACCTCTCAATAAAAAATCTTATATTTGAAATCTGTCAAAGGAGGTAAATATTGGGGAGGTCAAAG
>KZ651387.1:229916-241383 GCA_001010745.2 Gerris buenoi
TTTTTTTTTTGGTTTGTTTGGGTTCCTATTTATTTTGATCTCTAAACTTTCTTTGAATAATAACTGAATTAATAATGATAAAAATAATCATAGTAACTGCATTATTACTATATTATGATTAGTGCCGTAATTTATTACCTTTTAAAATGTATTTATTAAACAGCTTCATTCAACTAATAATATGCTTATGAAATAACCAAAAGAGAACAATGCAAAAACTTTGTAAGAATTTCTTTTTTAATTATTTTCAAATTTTATGTCTTTTCTTTTGCTGTAGTTATTTTAAATAATTCCTAGTTGCGATAAATGACCGATTTGACTGTGTACCTGCAACACCTCGTAACCCCAAAAACTAAATGTTTCAGAGGAAGCAAAAAACGTTGTTTAAAAAAAGTTGATTTTTATATTTTCTTTATATTTAGTTTGATTTTAATTAATTTTACTGACACACTTAAACTTATCCCCCAACTAGTCAAAGACTTACAATGCTTGGGAGGTAACGAGGTTTTTTTTTGTNCCTGTCCTCAATTCTATTTAATTATCTAGATTGAGACATGACATTCTTAATTTTGAGTAATTGGATAATATAAATATATATAATTGACACACTAATAAATCAGTAACATAATATTATGGCATAGATCTTGTTATTTAACTCTATGATTATAACTTCTTGCCTCTTACCTTATCTACAACAACAACGCTTTACTTTACTTTCAAATCGCCACGACCTGTTAAAACTTAAGTGAATCTTCAATATTGAGGGTGCCATTGGCCCTCGTTTGTTATCTTTTCGAAACTTACCGGAGCTATTTGTTTATTTCCCAAGACTTAAAAATGGACATGGACAGTGGAGTCAATATTAATTCTTTTAAATTGTACAACCAAAAAACACGGAACACGGAACCAAAAGTTTCTGAAGCGTGGAGTCTTGTTTCAATCTCTGTACCTCTGACTCATGTTTTTTACTGTGTACTGTGTGCTACTTACACTTTTATTTCTAATTTATATTTAGGATGTTCAAATATGACGAGATTAAGAAGTGGATTTGTTTTATAAATCACTTTTTAATTGATGAGCTGACACCAAATAGTTATTTATGCACCTAGGGAGTAAAGTAAGCCATTCATTATTCCCTGAGCGAAAAAGTTGGTTCTTGAGGCGAAGCCGAAGGAACCATGGTCCCTAAATCCCGAGGCGCAGCCGAGAGAATAACTCTAGTAACGATAATTATCGAATTAATTGATTATTAATTAATTAATTATTAATTCACGATAATTATCGCGAAGGGAATAATGGCACTTTACTCATGAGGTACCTACATACAATATTTTAACTTCCGTAGGGAGTAAATACACATTTTCGTCCATTGCACAGTTTTTATTTATTATTTTAATAAATAGCAATAATTATTAGCACTTTTAATAGCAGATATAAGAGATTCAATATTAAAAACAAATAAGAATTGGAATTAAACTCAAATAGAAGGTTATTTAGATGCAGGTTATAAACAAAGATAAACATGGTCGTAAAAGCTGTGACGCCAACCTGATTTCAACAACTTCATTACATTAACCATTCATTTTCTACTATTTATAAAATAATTAAGTTGCAATCTTTACTTTTTCGCCCTAGTTTACTTTTTCGCCCTACTTTTACTTTTTCGCCCTACTTTTACTTTTTCTCCCTACTTTTTGAATTCAGGGATGAAAAGACTTACTTTAGTCCCTCTAAACTAATTCAAAATCATAACTTTTTTTCCCAACTGGAGATAAAATAATTTTAACTAATGAACAAAGATAATAATAAACAAAGAGTCTACCCCTTCCAACTTAACTGTACCGCCATATTCCTAAATAAATAAATATGGCTTCCTCTGACAGCTTGGCTCAACCGCAAAAGCAGGTAATAGCAAATAGCAATCCAAGGTTTATATTATGCACTTTTACACAAAACAGGAATCCTCTGTTTGCCTTAATTATACTTTAATTAATAATACTGAATTAATTTTTAATTAATTAATATCTATGCACTGATATATATTTTTGAAACACCCATTAGTCATTTTTAGCGTTTTTGAAGTAGCTGAAAGGATGTTTTATCCTGAGTCAATATCAATCTAAACGCAAAATTCAATTTAAAAAATCTCTACATTGAATATTCCATCATTACTTCCCCAAGTATGGAAAGAAGTTAATTAGCTACCAAATAAGTGAATTATTGTGTTTGACAATTTAAATCATCTCTTTATTTATCATTATTATTTTTTTTCTTTCGATTTACTTTTTTCCCGTTTTTGCAACGAGAAAATCGGGATGCGCCTTAATCGATGTATTCCAGTGTAATGTGCACTATATTTAATAGCCTTTTTCTACGAACTTCTCTTTTATTACTGCTAAAATAGAGTTTAAAGTTTTCGCCAAACTAGAAATTAGCGTTGACAGCGCGGGAAAAACTAGCAAATAAAATCTTGAAATTTTCCCGGACAAAAGGTCGGGCCAACTAGTTAAAGATAAATGGCTCTAGTGGAGGGGAGAGGCCCTCTGGATAAACGCTGTCCCACCCCTACCCACAGACCTAGTGGCTTTATTTTTTCCCCCAGAGAGGTTGGCCAATCTGTGTCACTCAATTTCCCGCGTTGTCAACGCACTAATTCTAGTTTGGCGAAGACTGCAATTACGCTGAGATATTGTTTTTACTTTTTATTTTAAATTCTCTTAATTTTGCCGGGATGTCATGGTCGGGATCACCTATTTCATCAATTTTCAGGAATTTCAACATGTTCAATTTCTGATAAGGTTTTGGGAAGGGGTTCCGTTGTACCCATTTATTTCTTGTTAGCTTCAAAATTTTATTTTTTAAAATCTAACCTTGCTGTTTCTATGCAATCATGGCGTATGCCTTAAATCTAAAGAAAGATTCAATATTCGAACAATATCCATTCCTAAATTTTACGTCTGAACAAGTTGTTATGAGAACGGAAAATACAAAATCTATTAAAGGTAAAAAAATGCAATTCCTTTCCTAGATAGTAGGTTCAACAATTATTAAAAATATAAATGGAAATTCCTTCACCAACAGAGTATAATATTAAGCTAAGGCAAATTAGTTTGAAGTTGGCATATCGATCATAATTATTCAACAGTAAATATAGTAATTTTAAATATTTAACTATTATACATCGTAAGAAAGCTAGGGTAGACTCGTTAATAATGCGTCTGATAAGGAATATTGAACAAATAAATATGATATTATGTAATATTCTACATCTTTAACTATTAAAAACAGAAATATATTATTTTAAATTTATAAATTAGTGGTCTCTCTCACATTACTGTATATATTAATTGATAGATTATATTTTTCTAAGTATTTGTTTTGTTTATTTTTTTCAGGTTGTTCCAGCAGCTATATAGAAGTGATAGTGTGTGCGTATTCCTTTTTCCAAATTTCCGCGAGTGGTTAATTTTTAAACTGTGCGTAGTAAGTAATTAATATTTATTAATGTTACGGGCTAGTGTGATTACAGAGAAATCTTTTAATTTGTGTTGTGCTGATTGCTGATGTTCCTGTCTGGCCACGTCCTGTCTTCACATCCAGCATCCAGCACTTCTAAAATTATGTATGTATTTAATTATTACTTATCAATCCCACTAGCTAATTTAAGAAATTGACCGATCGACAGACAGATACGAAACCAAAAATGTTCTCTTATGTCTGAAACAGATTTCTGTCTTTGAATTTTGTAAAAATATCGGAGTTACAAACATTTTTGTTCTTCAGAACGATCACATAGCTTCCGTCACCTTCAATAAGCTCGGAAGCCATAAAATTAAATTAATTAAAAATAAATAAATAAATTATAAATCCCCCCAAAAATCATACTTTCAGAGTTCCTTCTCAGTGTCCTAAATTCTTCACTGACGCTCATCTCAGCCGTAAAATAAATTTTTCGAGGGGCTTAAAAGTTTAAGCATCAAAAAATATTTATATTGCACGCCAAAAAAATTATTTTATACATACGACGTACGGCAGATATAGGAAATGTAATAAAGGCTTTTAAGCATTAAGGATCCTTAAATCTTTCACTGACTTTATTTGAATGTTTCATCGTCTTACTGGGACTGGTGACTGATGATGACCATTCAAGCTAATTTGTCTTTAATAAAGTTAGTTTGCTTTTTCCTTGACAAATGGTTTGCTCTCTCTACAGAAATTAAATATTTCTTATTTTTTTTTTTTTTTTTGTTTTTAGGTAAGTGGTAAGTGTTTGAAGACATCCGCCGTGAGGAAGACAAGGTTAGAATCTTCAATTAACAAATATTACTTACCCTTACCACGCAAGGACGGTGTACAGAGGATACCTAGATTCGGTATGGTGGGGGTTGCGGTAGAATGGTGGGAGGTTGATCTGATGTAACGCAAGACCCCCCACTCCTATAAATTAGGGTATAGGGAGTTGCTTAGAAGGGAGGTCTCAATTGACGTCACACACTAAAGGGGCGCGTCTCGCTTCTCAAATCTAGACATCCTGCATACACCATCCTTGCTTACCACGTAGTGTGGAATAAATTTTACTATAAGCAAGAGAAAATACATATATTTTTTTCTATTTAAAAAACCCTAAAAAAGTATTACATACATTACATTATGTTATTATTCCAATTTTTTTTTGGTTTGTTTGGGTTCCTATTTATTTTGATCTCTAAACTTTCTTTGAATAATAACTGAATTAATAATGATAAAAATAATCATAGTAACTGCATTATTACTATTATGATTAGTTCCGTAATTTATTACCTTTTAAAATGTATTTATTAAACAGCTTCATTCAACTAATAATATGCTTATGAAATATCCAAAAGAGAATAATGCAAAAACTTTGTAAGAATTTCTTTTTTAATTATTTTCAAATTTTATGTCTTTTCTTTAGCTGTAGTTATTTTAAATGGTTCCTAGTTGCGATAAATGACCAATTTGACTGTGTACCTGCAATACCTCGTAACCCCAAAAACTAAATTTTTCAGAGGAAGCAAAAAACGTTGTTTAAAAAAAGTTCATTTTTATATTTTCTTTATATTTAGTTTGATTTTAATTAATTTTACTGACACACTTAAACTTATCCCCCAACTAGTCAAAGACTTACAATGCTTGGGAGGTAACGAGGTTTTTTGTATATTTTAGTTAAATGATGAATACGAAGTATTATAATAATTTCTATAAAAAATAATTGCTGGCTAACTAGATTTTGCACATAGGTAGATATTAATAATATCTATAAAAAATGCAATAAAACAAAAATTTCGATTTTGAGGGTTACGAGGTATTGCAGGTACACAGTCGAATTATAAGTTTAATAGTGTACGTTACTTTATTATTGGTGATTAGTTAAATTAATAATGTGTACTAATATTTATATTGAAATTCCTCTGTTATTACCGTAGTGATTACGAATGCGTGTTGTTCTTTTTCTTTTTTTCTTTAAATATTATTTCATATTAATTTATTGACTTCATCGTCTTTTGCATCGAGAATGATCACACCATTTTTTGAAAGTAAGTTTATTTGTCAATTTAATTAATTTGCAGTAATATAATTGTTGAATTATTAATTAGGCAAAAGGTATACACTAGATTAGGTTTTCACAGATCCTAATCGTGGTAAGTCGTGGTTAATAGTTTATTACTAGTATTTTATGGAATAATTACTAAACTTTNGTGGAGGGGAGAGGCCCTCTGGATAAACGCTGTCCCACCCCTACCCACAGACCTAGTGGCTTTATTTTTTCTCCCAGAGAGGTTGGCCAATCTGTGTCACTCAATTTCCCGCGTTATCAACGCACTAATTCTAGTTTGGCGAAGACTACAATTACGCTGAGATATTGTTTTTACTTTTTATTTTAGATTCTCTTAATTTTGCCGGGATGTCATGGTCGGGATCACCTATTTCATCAATTTTCAGGAATTTCAACATGTTCAATTTGTGATAAGGTTTTGGGAAGCGGTTCCGTTGTACCCATTTATTTCTTGTTAGCTTCAAAATTTTATTTTTTAAAATCTAACCTTGCTGTTTTTATGCAATCATGGCGTATGCCTTAAATCTAAAGAAAGATTCAATATTCGAACAATATCCATTCCTAAATTTTACGTCTGAAAAAGTTATGAGAACGGAAAATACAAAATCTATTAAAGGTAAAAAAATGCAATTCCTTTCCTAGATAGTAGGTTNTTTCAATCTTGAGTGTGCCATTGGCCCTCGTTTGTTATCTTTTCGAAACTTACCGGAGCTATTTGTTTATTTCCCAAGACTTAAAAATGGACATGGACAGTGGAGTCAATATTAATTCTTTTAAATTGTACAACCAAAAAACACGGAACACGGAACCAAAAGTTTCTGAAGCGTGGAGTCTTGTTTCAATCTCTGTACCTCTGACTCATGTTTTTTACTGTGTACTGTGTGCTACTTACACTTTTATTTCTAATTTATATTTAGGATGTTCAAATATGACGAGATTAAGAAGTGGATTTGTTTTATAAATCACTTTTTAATTGATGAGCTGACACCAAATAGTTATTTATGCACCTAGGGAGTAAAGTAAGCCATTCATTATTCCCTGAGCGAAAAAGTTAAAAGTTGGTTCTTGAGGCGAAGCCGAAGGAACCATGGTCCCTAAATCCCGAGGCGCAGCCGAGAGAATAACTCTAGTAACGATAATTATCGAATTAATTGATTATTAATTAATTAATTATTAATTCACGATAATTATCGCGAAGGGAATAATGGCACTTTACTCATGAGGTACCTACATACAATATTTTAACTTCCGTAGGGAGTAAATACACATTTTCGTCCATTGCACAGTTTTTATTTATTATTTTAATAAATAGCAATAATTATTAGCACTTTTAATAGCAGATAAATATAAGAGATTCAATATTAAAAGCAAATAAGAATTTGAATTAAACTCAAATAGAAGGTTATTTAGATGCAGGTTATAAACAAAGATAAACATGGTCGTAAAAGCTGTGACGCCAACCTGATTTCAACAACTTCATTACATTAACCATTCATTTTCTACTATTTATAAAATAATTANGTTTATATTAATTTTTGTTTGTTCTTTCAGGTAAAAATTATGGAATCCAAAACAATATTAATAACATCGAAGGAGGCCCCCCTTAGAGGATAATAACATGTTATTAGGTTAGAGCTTGGAATATTAAATTTTTATAATAGAAGATATGCCAGGGAGCAGGGAGCTTGGGGCTATATAAAAAAGAGGGTGGATGGGATTTAGTAAACTCTGAGGCGTCTAGATAGATTTAGTACATACTAATATGTACTATATAAAGCTTACTGTGTTGATTCTGGTTAAGGGTTGCTACCCAAAGAGGAACAAGTGTCTACCGTGTCGTGAAAAAAAGTCTGTTTAGTTTAAGGTTGAGCTAGGATTTCTGGACGGGATGGTGAAGCTAGAAGGGTAAAATTAGATAATAGTGACAGGGAGTCTAGTGATTCAAAACATGATGGCCAATCAGATGCGTGGGGTGGAGTTAAAAGGTCATTAGAAAATGGGTCCGAAACCGGGTGCTAGTAAGAGTAAGGTATTATTAACTTTCCTTAAGGTATTATTAGTACCAATGCTATGCGATTCGAAGGTGTTAACAACTGTTATCATTGAGAAAACTAGAGAAGAATTGGATAATTTAAACTTAAAGGGACAGGTAGATTTTTGTACTTGTACTGACGCATGGGCGAATCCTGCTCAAAATGGAAGNAATGACAACCAAAGTCAGAATAAAATATTTATTTTTTTTAAAAAAACTGATTTGTAAACAATAATATTCGAGGATTAGAAGCAAATTTTTTAATTACAGCTTCCACTAGTTGCTTCTTGTTAGCAAATACCCATTGCTAACAACTTAGAAATTTTTTTATTACTTCTTAGCCATTAGCCATGTTTTGTTTCAGAGAAGGGAGCTAAATGAACGCTCGATAGTGCATATTGAGCAGGGCTGTGAAAGCAATATTGCAAAGCTTTTCTTATTGCCCGGGAAAAACAATTCGCTCTTTTTTAAAACAATATTTATGTGTGTCGCTTCCTGTTCCTGGTTCCACATTTTGAACCGCAAGTCCCTTTCTCCTTCTATTCCTTCTATATTGTAGATGAAGTACTTTCATTCCATTGCTCCAATGATACATCTCTCATCTTACTAGGAGGGTAATTCCTCAATGAAAATGCAGGCGATTTGTCTACAGCATAGAATCCAAGTAGGGAATCATCAGAGCCCTTCTCCAAAATTTGGATGGATTTTCGTCTTCCGCTGGAGGATTGCTACTATGCTTCTGTCTGCCAGGAATGCGAGTGGCGGTTATGTCTACATTTAAATGCGAAGCTATGTCACCTGCTTCTTTCAATATGTCAGTTGTGACGTTCTCTGCATCTTCTCGATGCAGTTGTAGCATGTCAAGAATAGACTGAATATGGTTGTTGACTTTGACTATGTCTAGAGTCTTCGATTGAAGTGCATTTGCTACGGGTTCCAGTATAGCAGAATATTTAGCAATTAATGCTACCGAGACAATAAAAAGATCTGCACGCCGCTGCATGCAATTGATAAGCATTTTTTCTGGTTGCTGCATTTCCCTCTTCAGCTAATAATTCCATTGCATTAACAATATCAACAAAATTATCCTTAAAAACAGGGATGGTTTTGTATTTCTCTGACCACCTAGTCGCACATAATATTGAAATATTGGCAATAAACTTCCATCGTAAAGCACTCACGAAAAAATGCAATTACCTCCTTGATGGTTCTAACGCTGTTTCGAATTTCTGGGATTACGTTTAAGTCGTTCACGGCAAGGTTAAGCCTGTGAGAGGAGCAATGGAAGTAGAAGGCTTTTTTGCACTTTTACCGTAAGATTGCCTGCTCACCTCCTTTTATTCCAGACATGGTGGGTCTAAGAATGACCCAAACTCTTCAATGTCTTTGGAAATAATCATTGCATTGACCTTCAAGCTCTATAAAGCTGAAAATGGAAGTGCAAAAAAAAATTGAGAGCAGAATAGAAGAAACAAGGAAAGGTATAGATGGCAATAAATAGATTTTCTCTACTCGGGCCACTTCAAAAGTAATAATTGCACTGACTCTAACTAAACATAATACATGGTAAATAGCGCTTCTGGATTCTGGAATATTCCCGCAGTGTCATGAAATAAGGCGAGAGGTATGAGACTATTCCAGAAAACTCATATTGTCACAAGCAAGACGACTAGGCGCTAATTATATCTTGTGCACTGAGCACTTGTATCATTGAATATAGATTAGAATCCTATCCTTAAGTTCCAAATAAAGGTTGTAGGTCTTAAACTAATAAGACATTTTAGATGAAATTTGGCATAAATATTCAGAAAAATCATATCCTCAGGCAAACTCAAGATTTAAATTTTAGGTATAAATTTGGGATTACCCGTAAAAACTCTTATTAAAATTAGATTTTTCCCGGGAAAAATCTAGTTTTCGAGATATTGATGCTAATAAATTTGTTTTTCTTGAAAATGGAAAACAAAAAAGAAAGCAACCACACCTATTGATCAGTTTTAGGTATGTTTAAAAATAAATCAATTAAAGGATATATTATGTTAATATCCTCATGCTCGATCACTGAATATTTGATACAAAACTTATTTGACGAAAAATGGAATATTTTATGCTTCAAAGGAAAATTTCTAGTGATTATTCAGTAACCTTGAATAGACACACCAGCAATCTCTCACTGGCATGAAAAATTAAGTACTTCCCAAAAGTGTTATATATTTTTGTAATTTACTCTTCAAAATTTGATAACGCACTTAAAATTTTAAATTTTTTCCCCCGTGACAAGAATTATCCGCCATTTTAAAATTCCCAGTTAATCAGATCAAATTTCAATTACATATTATTTTTTCCATTATTATGGCCCAGTAGAGCGTACATTTTTCATAGTTTTGTATTTTTTTGGTAACAGCAGAAATATAGTTTTAGGGGGAGGGGGGACTCGCAACATTTTGATGTTCTTTGACAAAGAGGCATGTAAAATTACGCACTTTCCACAAGTGATATATATATTTTTGTAATCTACTCTTGACATCTTTCATTTGATACCCCACTCGTGTAGGTCGCGTAGGTAGGTTAAGGAACAGTGGAAAAACCCTTCTCCCCAAACACACTGCTATCTCTATTACAAACATATTCTTTAAATATCTACTCATTCGGATTAACTACCTAATATTCGAGTTGCTTATTTCAGAGACTTTTTGAATGTGTGTATATGTTTGCCTAACGATAACTGACGTAACAATGTATCGATTTAAAGACAATTTTACACTCAGGTGTATCTGATCATTTGTGACAACTGTATTAACAGATGTTATACCTGACCTAATACCCACACCGAGTTCCACCATAAGGCCCCCATACACGATCAAACATTTTGCGCAAACCTGATGTCAGGGAAATTTAGTTAAAAAACATGTTTGTACAAACATCAAACATCCTCATACACGGTCAAAATGTTTGCGCAACATTTTGATGGTGTATGGGGGGGGCCTTTAGATCCATCTCTACTTCATATCTCTTACCTAACTTTATTGTCTAAAGTTGCATCAAGTTATGAGAGGTATCATTGAAGTTGCTCAAGTAATGGAAGGTATCCTTGACGTTGCATCATATTTCGGATGGTATTTTGAGATTGCATCAAGTTATGGGAGGTATCGCTGAAGTTGCTCAAGTAATGGGAGGTATCATTTAAGTTGCATCAAGTTATGGGAGGTATCCTTGAAGATGCTTCAAGAAATGGGAGGTAACCATTATCCTTGTGTAGGCGTCTTACTGGGACAATTAGTTTATTGTAATAACTCTTGTGACCCAAGCTATTTTTAAAAAAATATATATTTTCAGCATTGATGAACATTCAGAAGCTTTTTGGATTGACCGAGGCTCACAAATCCTCTCTTCCAATAATTGTCCATCAACTGTAAAGATATAAAACGGTTGGGAATTCAAATTTTAAATCATTCCAAGTTTAACAGTGAACGTTACAAGACACTTTCCAATCCGGTCCTGATATCGGCTGAAGACGTAACAGAAAGCAAGTAAATAAATCCATCTCGGATTAGCGCGTAGTTGGAGGAAATACCCCGCGGTGTAACAACTCCGCGCCAATTGTTTCCCGTCATAGCTTTCATATTTGCACAACAGTTAAAGCAACTGATCCTTCACAAGACAACCCTTTCTCAAGTCGAGTCCAATTAAAAATAATTTATTTCTGCCTCGTGGGCACACTCTGATATTTTTTTTTATCAATTCGTAAAAAGTCAAATACTGCCAACGGAGAAACGGGAAAGCTTATGTTTCTGAACTCTATAGCAACCATGGGCGTATCCAGCTCAAAACGGAAGGGGGGGCAGTTCATGATAAGGGGA
>KZ651387.1:363529-379882 GCA_001010745.2 Gerris buenoi
ATACTACGTTCACACATCGTTTTTGAAACGGTTTTGAAAACGATCCGCTAGTTCAAAACGCTGTATGAACGGAGATGGACGGATCGTATCGGTTTAGATCCGCTCCACCAAAAATACGTGATCGGAACGGGGGATCGAAATCAAAACGCTCGTATGAACAGGTCGTGGAGGGGATCGAGACATCAGGTTATTTTAATCTTTCCCACTTTTCATGTTTTAACGTTGTTAAACAAAAGTTAATACTATAATGCAGTGGTCCTTAACCTTTTTATAACTACGGCCCCCTTAAAATCTCCCTGGGGGGCCGCGGCCCCCCGGTTAAGAACCACTGCTATAAAGAACCTGTAAAATCTTTTAATAATTTGTAAATAAAATGTAAAAATACGCGGACGTATTAGGTAACAAGAAAGAAGGTTTTACTCGTGACGTCACCGTTATGAAATATCAAAAACAAATATTTCGATCACCTGCAGTTGATCATCTGTAGGCATAATAGATATTAATTCTAGGCATGTCCTGATATATCCATCTCTTGACTGAAAACCGCACAAACTTTGCTCGAAGCTTCCTTTACCAATTTTACGCACTTTTCAACAGCTTGTGTATTGTGTATGGCACGGAAATCTTCTTGCAATGTCCCAATCTGGTACTGTGCCACTCTGAATAAAGAGTTGGATTTCTTGATCAGTTATTCTACGTAACAAAGGAACTGATGATAATCTGCACGGTGACCAGTCAAATATTCGTTTGCACATTCGTTTGTAGTTGTACATTCGTTGCGTCCCTTTCCCTTCGGAGTAATTTGTCTAGCCTTTATGATTCGCCTGAGACCCAGCTCTCTTATATGGTTTAAGAAAGTCCGTCAGAAGGACATAAACAACTTGTTTATTTCATTATTAAATCTTACAAGCCTCTTTGGTTAAAAACAAAAACTAACAAGCACTTCACAAATTGGGCCAAACATATCTTTGAGGCAATACAACATCGAGATACCCCGCAAAAAATCTTCGTAAAATTGTAGATTCAGTTGCAGTAAGAAATTAATTTTTCGCCCACCTCGAGAGCCTGCTTCTTACTATGATGACAGACGACAGAAAACATATAAGAGAACTGGGTCTCAGGCGAATCATAAGGGCTAGACAAATTACTCCAAAGGGAAAAGGGAAAAGGAGCTTTATAATCCCTAAAATTTTAAGCAAACGAATATACAGAAATAGAATAAAGATCTATTACGCCACGGTTTGGTCAGAAGTCTGAGTTCAAAGTAAAGAAGTAAAGTTTAAATAAAGAATAATATAGTAATAGACTTTAAATGTAAATAAAATAATTGTAAATAGGAAACCTTTCATTTGGTTGGTAGGAGGGAGGGAAGGGTATGGGTGGAACTCGGAGAGCAGCCACCTCCTCGTGGTGAGTTCTGAGTCATTTAGATGTACAAAATGGGCGAAGAGCTGCACATTAAAAATAATTTTAAAAGAAGAAAATATTGTTTAATAACAACCATGCTTACGAAAAAAGCAATAAAAAATGGATCCGACAGAAGAAAATATACGATGAATGCAATGTAAAAAAAAAACCCAAATAAATGCAATTTTTTCGAAATTTGTCCGTTATTGCGCAAACGGAAAGCAGAATGGAATAAGGTGAAAACATTTTTTTATGCTTAGATGTACTTCATAGAAGCCAAAAATCACTATAGCGATTGTCTCGTAACACAATAGCGCCCTAAGTAATTTTTTTCGCAAAACAGCTAAAATATGCTTTTTGCATAAATTTTATGTGCGTTGCGCGATCGGAAGATGTCAACCGATTTTGATTATTTTATTTTTATTCTGTTTGTGTATGCTTAGGGCAAGTTTTTTTTCGCTATAGCGACTCGAAAAAAAATAAAAAGTGTTTTCGGCCTTCCCTAGTGCACATAGCATCCTCGTGTCCTATTTAGTATACTCTAATGATTTTATGCTTTCACACACGACAATAAATCAAATTTATTTAATTTTCTCTCCGTTTTTATGTGTGCAAAAATTGGTTTAATTTTTTACATGATTTAAAGTATCAATTTAGCAAAACGTGAAGAGAAATTTAGCAAAACGTAGATGGTTGAAATTAATCTGGAGCGATCTGAGCAAATCTTGAGATACTTAATAATAGTATAGCTACTTAATAATAGTAAATCGTTTGAGCTACTTTCCATCAGCCACATTTCATAATAATCAGATGAGTACTTTGGAAGATATAGGTGTAAATAAATGACCTGCCATCCAAATTTTTTTAAAATCGAACTAGTAGTTTTTAAGATATGTTGGCAAATATTGAGCGAGAGTTAGGCTGACAGATAGACACGGAACCAAATATGTGCTGTGAAAACTGGAAGGATTTCTGTCTTGGTATGATCGGGACATAGAACAATATTCTTTCATTGGAACGGTCACGTACGAGTAGCTTCGATTACTTTCTGTACGCTCAGAAGAAATATCAAATTTCGACCGATTCGAAAGATTGGGGATAATTAAATAAATTTGACAAGAATAGGTCATAAAAGCATAAAATCATCAACGTATATGAAATAGTATGCGAGGAAGCTATGTGCCCAACTAATTGGCAGACTATTAATAAGGTGACATTGTTTTGTATTGATTGCAACAACTAATTAAAACCCTAATATATTGTTGACTGATAGTTTGAGTTTTTATTCAGTTTTGCAGCCTCAAAGGCTTTATATAATTATTTGAAGTGTGGCATTATCTCAGGTGTTATCTCATAGGATTTTAATTTTATTAAATATCAGGTTAGAAATTGAAATTAGAGTGCTGAAAGGAGGAAGAAATTACAATTATAATACATTATGGGGTATGCTGAACCCGCATATCGTTACTCAGAGTTGGCATTTGCCTTCACTGGCAAATAACTATAATATGCCACCCTATACACAAAACATATATAACAATATAGTCAACATGATACTAAATATGTATATATACAACATATTGAAGATAGAAGCAGATGACTGTGTGGCCACTGAGAATTATTCTGAGAACCCTCAAGGTAGTAATTGAGTAAGTGGATTATTAGCTGCTGTCTTGGACGTCGTGTTGTTCTATTCCTTCATCATCCGGATGTACAGCATTGCCACTCCAGTTTAATTGCTACTGACTACAATATGGTGCAAAAGACACATTTTAATGCTATTTGAATGCAGGTTTACTACATCTTAGTATGACGATACTTAAATAATTGTTTTCAAGTTAATAAAATATACAAGTAGACGCATCAAAGCAAAGAAAACAGTGCTGATATAATAAGGTTTGAATTAGCAACCGTCAAATTATGAATAAGGATTAAAATTTGTGAGGTACGGTTTAAAGGTGGTTTTAATTTAAAACTAAATAGTTTAACCTAACTTGTTTGGTGAAATGTATTCACATCATCAGGGTTGTACTTTATAGGTAATATACCAGTTGTACTAAACTTAGAGTATAGACTATAGACATGTTAAAGTTAGAAAAAGGACTGGTCAAGAAATAATTGTATAAAATGTATATGGAGAATGTAGAAAGAAAGGCAGAAGTGGGAGGCAAAAATGATCTGAGAGGATTAACAGAAAATGACCAGGTGTAAAAGGGCGGTGAATCAAGGTAAGGGTAACATTTTAAATTTCAACTAGACTTAAATAACTTGGTATTCTCCCCCCGGCAGATGGTTCTCATTACATCTTCCTTCTTGAAGCCATTCTTTGCTAGAGCTTTCTTGAGGTACTGCTTCTCTTCTTTCCATGGGGTCTCGTCACTGATCCTGAAGCCCCTTGAAACTAAAGAGTGGAATACAGCTTTCTTCTACGTCGGATAGTGATGTGACCCTGCATTGAGGTACCTATCCGTGTGCGTGGGTTTCCTGTAGACGGAGTGTCCCAGAGTTCCGTTGGTCTTCTTTGTCACCAGCACGTCCAGAAAAGCTAGGCAGTTCTTCTCTTCAATTTCCATAGTAAATTAAATTTTCCTATGAATTGAATTCATATGACGGAGAAAATCATTCAAAGTCTCTTTTCCGTGTTTCCATAGAAGAAAAACATCGTCGACGTATCTCCACCAACAAGACGGTTTCAAAGCAGCAGAAGCGAGGGCTCTATCCTCGAAGTCTTCTAAGAACAGGTTAGCAGCTACAGGTGACAAGGGGCTGCCCATGGGTGCACCTTCTATCTGCTTGTAGTATTCTCCGTTGAATAAGAAGTATGTATGTGGATTTGAGACAATGTTCTATGTGTTGCGATTTGTCTTCACATACCTTACTTCTTATGATGGCGATTGTGTCATCTATCGACAGGTTGGTGAAAAGAGACACGATGTCGAAACTAACCAGAAGATCTCCTTTCTCGACATGAAGTGATGATGACAGTATCTCAACGAAGTAGGTGTGGGACGCTCATATGACCACCAGAGGCCTCCTGAAATCAACGAAAGATCATGTTCATCTCAAAACTTGCGGCCTGTGCCAGGGAGAAAGCAAGAAGCGGCACCGCGATCACTTCTCGACTTCAAACATCGCCCGTTCCACGAAGGAACACTGACAAAGGCGACACCTGCCCGATTGCGTCATCCCGACAAAGAATAAACCTGACTCAAGGTAAGACTACAATTTGACCAAGGGTTTCCTAGAATATAATAATAGTCTCATTTTATAACTTTTTTTATAATTTGTTTTGCAATTTTATTCATTTTCATCGAAATTTTGAGTCGTTAATAAGGACTCGACAATGATTTTGACTCAAATTTTTAATAAATATATATTATGGCTTTTTAAGTGCCCGGGATTAGCAATTTCATGTTGGATAAGCTTTCATTTTGCGTAACCGGAGATCAATTCTTTCTAGCAAGTAGAACATTATAACATGGCAAATAGGAAAAAAGAGGCGGGTGCGAATACCCGACCATTCGAGCGCCCATCTCATACTTCCGAGAGTATTAGAACTAATTGAAAGCCGGTCGATCGGATATAGTCGGCTACGGAATTAAAAGAGGGGCTCGCCTTGGGCCGGATCTCCCCAAGGGTGTTCTGCAATAGCCGGGTTAATATTTTCCCAAGAGAGCTCAACGCACGCCAGTTGTCGAGTTAATAAGGTGCCTGTGAAGAGGATCGGGTGTAGTGTGAGGACCGCTAGAGCTGTTCGGAAACCAGCATAAGAAGTTACGAGAAAACAGGGGCAAACCAACCCCTTCAATCATTCCGATGCAAGTTTGTTATTTCCGCCCCTCGCATCTCGCATAGTCACCGATACAAGCACACACACACACANTAAATTTAAAGAAATCATTCAAAATTGCTAATACATTTTACATTTACAATTGCAAAATATTACTTCAGATTTGTTTAGCTGGCCGCAAAAGCAAAAGCTTGAGGGTGGCTCAGCTATTACAGACTAATTTACATAATAATGCTTTTATATTTTATATTATTTATTATTATTTTTATACTTTATTATGATTTATTTTATTTTTTTAAATTATATATTTTTTTTTCTCTCTCTTTTCGATTCCTATGCATATACATAACAATAAAGATAAAAATAAATATTAAGACATCCATAAATAAATACACATACATACATATATACATATATATAAAATACTTTCTTAAGTATTTTGTTTTTGTTTGCGTGCGATGAGAGCCACTTTACCACTTCTTTTTTATACTTTTCATAATTATGTGTCTCTTGCTCGTTTTGGTAGTTGATTAAAATATTATTAATCACTGTGTTATTGGCTACTGTGCTAGCGTGGTTCTGAAGTAAATTCAAGTGGTAGGATTGGTTTTTAATTTGTTTGCTTGTCTTGTATATCGTGTCTGATATGGGTGATTAGTAATATGTTTAGTGATTTTAACAAAGTTTAGTTATACATATTTTTTGTATAGTTGCGAGATTGGTAGTACAGGGAATATATATATTATGTAATAAAAATATATTTCTCATTTAGTAAAAATAATGATCATGCGATCAAATATTTGAAGTTACACTTATCTACTTACAAATCTTGTAATATAATTAATGGAATTATTGTATTTTTCGTTCTAAAATTATAATTACTAGTTGTGTAATATGTGTTCCATATCAATCACTCTTGGGCTTACGTTTAATATAAATAAAAGGTATGTAAAAATAAAATAAAATATGATGATAGTGTCGTTATTTTACGAATAGTCGTAGTGGATAAGTGCTTGAGAGAAGCATAGACAAAATATGGTCGACTGTGGAGAGTAGAAAGTAGAGGTGGGGCAATCTCCCGACTTTACTCTTTACTTCGGCCTTCTTCGGCGAGATAAATATTCTGTTGCTAACGTCAAGTATTTTTATACATCATTAAAATAATTATTCTTAATAATTAATTAGTTTAATTATAAGTGTATTTATTTATTTATTTTTAGTAAGTGAAATGCATATTATATTGTTGTTTATTAATATTGTAATGATTTAAGTATTTTGTAAAAAAATATGCAGAAATATGATTTCGTATTACAGTTATAAATAGTTCCAAATTTTCTATAACCTTAAGTTAATTTGAAAATTGATTAAATAATAATACCGCACAATAAAACCAATGACATTGTGCCAGAGTGGTTCTAAGGCCCTGTACTACCCACCCAGTGACCTCTGATTAGAACTCTAGTCATTATGGCATGGTTTGTTTTCTCTATTATGATTTCCTTCCTAGGTGTAGACATTTATATCGATACAAATGTTTAAGATTCAGTATCGAGAGCTGTTTGAATAGTGATTTTTAATGTTCCGTACTTCTTTTATTTAATATTAATTCTTAAATAAGCTGCCAGTTTTAGAAATATTGTCCTTCGATAGCGTCTCAAGCTGATCCTCTGGGATTAGTATTAAGTGACTGCATCCGAACCATATAATCGCCGGATCGTACCGTATTTTTATTTATAAAAAAAGTAAAACATATGTCAATTTTCAATAATAGTATAGTCAAGTGCCGCTAGAAGAACCTGCATTTCAGTTTGGCTACACGAGCTTGTGATTCGAAGCTTAGCCTCACGAGAATAACGGTCAAGTCACGGTTATCGTACCTTGTCCGGTGTTAAATCATAGTCGGAGTTAAGGTTTCGTATGAAAAAGGAAGATGTATTAGACAAGCGTCTTGGTCCTAACCTCGAAGGAGAATTTATTTAAAATAAAAGGAGAGGTCGAGGGGCGGCATGGGGGCGGTATTGACATGGACATGTCGAAAAAAGGAAAAAGCTTTCCTCCTATCCGCTTCGGAAAAGCTTTTCTATTTAATATCGATCTGGAGCGGTTTCAATAAGCCTAAGGCTTCTGGACCGAGAGGTTAAGAGAGAGAAGCGGGGAGGGAAAGAGTAGAAATACGCTGTAAGGGAGGTTGGAAAATCATCCCAAAGAAAGGTCAGATTCTGCGAGGAACAAAGGCCGGCGGGAGTTTGATTCAGAGGCGGGGTCGTGTAACGCCCCGGAGGCATTCTTAAAGGCAGGGGTTATGCATCTTCATATATAGGCTTCTCTATCTCGAGGGGCTCTTTTCTTGCATATGGAACCGACTTAAAGTACCCGCTCTTTTCTATACGGCCTTTCCGCCTGTATACCGTCCCATGGCTTCCCTATCTCGTCCTTTCTTCTTATTATTTCGCCTCTCCTCTTGCTTTCCCCACCCTCGTTTTTATCGTTTCTTCGCCGGGAAAAACTCTTCCACGTCTTATTGTACACGGCGTTTTCGCTTTTAAACAGACCCCCGCCCCCGCTTACTCCGTGCCCGAATATTTTCGTCGGATACGTCGAGTCCACGTACCGGTAGAAGCGCGACGGACGATGAAGACGGCCCCCGGTGATTCTAGAATTCCCCCCCCCCTCTCTCTTAAATAAAAGGAAGTCGTCGCTACGCCTCGCCAAGTCCGCACAATACAAAAGCGAAGCGTTTTCTACTCGGAGCGGAACAACGGAAGCTGGAAAAATGAAAGCGGAAATATTGCGACAGTTATGACAGGTGGACTGTTGATGGAAAACGAATGGTTGAGTAGTGAGTAGTCCGGATTAGACATTTGAACCGTTCCGTCGACACTGCTACTACTCCCATTGTCTGTTTAACTGGCAACCCTCTCCTTTATTTTCTTCTTCCCTAATGTCATAGAAATAAAAATTAACTTCATCTTTTCTCTTACCACCTGTTCCAAAACGGTTCAGACCATTATAATTGATATCGACGGCTCTCACCGTCATATTTAACTTTATAAAACTTATAAATTTACCGAAAGCCGCATTAAAATAAACGATTATTTTCTTTTATTTTTAAATAACGTTTCTCCACGAGGTATTGTCAAGTATTTCTCTATCTGTTGGCGAAAGGTAGAGAGTGAATGCTAGAAATAAGTGGGTGTGAGTAAGAGGGAGTATAACAGATAGAAACAAGATTTTTGTGACGGATTCTTATGTATTTGACTTGTTTTGCCATTGTCTTGCCTTTTACTTTACGTTGATGTGGTTCACACCACATCAGGTTATTACAGGTCGATGGATAAACTACATGACATGACAAATCTACTCGATGGGACGATTAATAAGAAACCTCTTTTCTCCCTCCAATTCCAGTTTATTTTCATTATGTTCTAATCTAATATAATTTGTCACGTTGTATTTGTAAGGTTAATAGCGGCAAAAACTTTTAAAACATTTCATCTCTGCTGCCCACACTTAAAACTCGACTTGATTCCTATTTTGCTACTGGCCGGGACGAAGAATTTGTACAAAAGACCTCGATCTGAATCGACTCCTCCTCTTCCTCCAAATTTTAGTTTGCTCGTTATACACCCGCTCGGCTGTTAAATAGGCTACGACGCTACGCGTTTTGACAGGTCATTTTTAAGTGGATGTCGAACATGGTGGTGTTACCTTAAAGCGACGTTATCGTTTATAGTATTGCATTCGATAATTTCACAACGGATAAATTACCTGTATAATAAACTTATTTGTTACGGCCTTATTGTGTAAAAAATTTTGCGATCGAGACGAAGGTAAGGAAAAATATGTAAGTACGAAGACAGTTTAGGATAACGTAAACATCAAAGAAAAGTAAATGAATGGAGCAAATATTTTCCCAGAAATATTACACTGTTTGCTCACTTATTAAGCCTGGATAAATAAATAAGAGACTTTAGACGAAACGTAAAGCCTTGTCCCGTGAGCTTTAACCACATAAATCTTTATAAAATACTTTTTAGACTTTGCTTTTTAAATTAAAACGTCTTTTAAATTTGAAAGGAAAGCCTCGGAACAAGCCGTGGTAATCTGATCCGTCGGTCGCAATATTTCACTACCTAACAGATCCACCTCAAATCAAAACATGTTTTTTTTTTAAGTGCAAGGAATATTCATTTATCATCATCATCATACCAATCATCATCATCCTCATCATCATACTATTTATTTGAAAATTTATACATTTTCTCTATTTTATAATTATGATTAATTTACTCATGCAAATCAGCTTCAGCTGTGGTACCTCTTAGAGGTTTGAGTCCACAATTCTCTCTTTTCTGATTAAAATTCACATTTACACTTCACATTGATTTGCATTGACAGAAGACCTGGGACATCCTTTTCCACTCTGTTCTTTGTCTGGAAACTCTCTTCCAAGTCGCTCCTCCACAGATGTTTTTGAAGTCGTCCTCCCATTTCACTCCCCTCCTTCTTCTGTACTCTCTAGGGCACCACTCTATTATTTGTCTCGTCCATCTATCATCTTCAGTCCTGGCTATGTGTCCTGCCCACTGCCATTTTCGTTTTGATATTATCACTCCGATATCTTCTAATCTTGAATTTATTCTAAGCCATTCTTTGCTTTTTCTGTCTGATCTTTTCACTTTCAGCATACTTCTTTGCATATTTCTTACATTTACCCTTATCCTTTGTAGTTTGGACTTTGACATAGCCCATGTTTCTTCACCATATGCCAACACTGGGAGTACTACACAGTTCCATAAATTACTCTTTTCCTCATTTTTTACCTCTGATCTGAATAGTCTTCTATATTTGTTATATGCGTGCCGAGCTTTAGTTATTCTCGAAGTTATCTCTATATCATCGTTATCATCTGCAGTTAGAATTCTGCCTAGGTAGGTAAATTGGGTTACGTTTTCTAATTCTTCGTTGTTTACTTTTATTTTACCCTCTATGTTAACCATCATGCTTTTAGTTTTACTTGTGTTTATTTTGAGTCCGATTTTTCTTGATTCATAGCGTAACTCATTGTACATTTGCTGAATCTCCGATTCTGAATTACTTATTAAGACAATGTTATCTACAAATTTAATTCTACTCAAATATCTGCCATTTACTTTTAAGCCTTTCTCTTCCCATTTCAGGTTTCTCATGCACGTCTCCAACACTAGGTTAAACAATTTTCCTGATGGTACATCTCACTGCCTCAAACCGCTGTTCATACTTATTTGCGCCTCTTTTCCTTGGTATCTTATTTTCATTTTTGCATTGGTATAGATGTACTCTAGGAGTTTTTAGTAACTTTTTTCTATGTTTAAGGACCCTATCGTTTTTAGTATTGCTTCAGTGGACACACTATCAAAAGCTTATTCCTAGTCCATAAAAAGTAGGCACAAGGGGAAGTTATACTGGTTTGCTTTAGATATCAACTGCTTTACTGACAGTATTCCGTCCAGAGTTGAGAAGTTCTTTCTAAAACCAATTTGGTCACTTTCTATTTCTTCGTCCAGTTTCCTCTCTATCCTTCGCTTTAAAACTGCCATAAATACTTTGTAGCTAACGGTCGATAATTCTTAATTTCTTTTTTGTCTCCTTTTTTAAATAATAATACCATTTTAGAAGTAAGCCATGCCTTGGGGATGCTTCGATTATTCAAACACTCACTATACAGGTCCTGTAGTTCTCCGCTATTGTGCGTCCTCCTACCTTAAGATATTCATTTATAACACTGTCTTCACCACCTGCTTTTCCGTTTTTCAGAGATTTGATTACGAATTCTACTTCCTCGACTTGTATTTTGATATCATCCTCAAGTATATCTGCTTTCTTACACCAACCTTGCTTCACATTAGTGGTCTTTTTTTCCTTACTTCTGTATAAAGTTTTATAGAAATCGCATATTATTTTTAGTACATCGTTTACATCTCTTTTCACTTCTCCGTCTTTGTCCCTCATTGCTATTATGCTTTTCGTTCCTAGCTGTTGGAATCTTATGATTTTTTCAAACTTGATCTCTCTTGTATCACCTTTTCAATTTCCTTTATTTCTTTTTCATTTTTCCACTGTTGTATTTTATTTCTAATCAGTTTAGATATTTCTGAAAATTCAATTCTGTCAACTCCGGTTCTCTTCATTCTCCTTCTCTTTTTCATAAGCTGTGATATTTCTGCCGGTAGTTTTTAGGATCTCACTTATGGTTTCGTCAAGACTGGAGAGGTAGTATCTTTTATCCTTGCTTTTAAGGTTTAACTTTATTTCTATTTTCTTTTCATACTCATTATCAATAAGCTGTCTTGAGCTAGGTCTTATCTTCTTAGTAGTTTTATTCCATTTTTTTCCTTTTTATGTTTAGTGTTGCATACACAGGGCGATGATCACTTCCAATACATATCATATCGAAGGCACCAGTATCAATGACAAGGTCTCTCTTGTTTGTTATGATAAAGTCTATCTGGTTCTTCGTTTTACCATCTGGACTTACCCATGTCCATCTTTGGTCCTTCTCTTTCCGAATGATGGTGTTCATAATATACATATATATTCTGAGCCTGTACCCATTCTACTGGCCTCTCTCCTCTTGCATTCCGTATCCCCAGTCCATACTGTCCGACACATTTTTTTCTCTCATCTCTCTCATATGAACGTCAAAGTAGGAGACGTTCATATCACCTACGACACATGTATACTGGCAGTTATCTTCATCCAAGGCAAGTTGTACTTGAGAGTAAAGTGCATCTATTTCTATTACACCAGCAGCTATTGTCGGTGCATACACTTGTATCAGCTTAATCCTACCGTATCTCTTCCTCTGCGGATTTATCATTAATTTCGACACTCTTGTCGAGTAGGTCTTAAAACTTGTTATATGTCTTGCCATGCTTGAGTTGACTATGAATCCTGTGCCCCCTTCACCTAGTTTGCCATTGTATTAGAATTTTTCACCAGATTCAAGTTCGATACTTTCGTCTCCTTTCCTTTTCACTTCAGACAGACCTATTATATCCCATGAATTGTTTCCTAGCTCTTCTATTAGTTCCAAAAGTTTTTCATTTTTCTGAAGGGATCTGCAGTTATAAGTAATTTTTTTTATATTGTTTGTGTTGCTGTTGTCTATTAGTTGCTATTGTATTTGTTTATTTACTGCCGATGCTTGTGGGTGTGTTTCTACCCTCTCTTTCTCTTAATTTTTGTGAGTTTTGGTCAAGAATTGGTTTATTTGGGTTTGGTTAGTTCTAGAGTTTTCAAGGTATTTTTTCTTTGTATTTCTGTTTTCCCCAGTATAGTTCTTATTAACTGATTTCAAATCCCTTTCTTGTGGGTTTGTCAGGACTCGTTTCCTCCTGCTTACATCAACTGCTTCTTCCTGGGTCCACTCTTTTCCATTTACAATTAACTTGTTATTCTTAATAGCGTGATTTCCTTCTTCTCTTATTTGCTTCATTATAGGTACTATTTCTTTTCTGATTTCCCTCTCTTCCATAGTTAGATCTTCAAAAAGAATAATATTCGAATTTTTTAGTTTACTTCTAGCACTTTCTTGTTTGACTTTCTTTTCCTATGATTCTTATGTAATCTATATTCTGATCAGTTGTATTGGTGTTCATAATATCATTTAAAATTTTAAGAACTTCGACTTCCCTCCTTTCTCTGTTCAATACTACTTCGTTTTCGATTCCTTGAATTATAATATTTTTTAGTCTGTCTTTTCTTTCCAGCAATTCAAGTTTCGTCTTAAGGATATCAATATCTTCTTTCATAGCTTGGTTTTCTTTTGTTATCACTTCAAACTTATTTTCGATGATAACGAATTTTTCATTAATATTTTCATTTACACTTTGTTTTAAGGATTCATTTTCTTCCTTTACCATCGATCTTTACATTTGTTTTTAAACCATCATTTCAGTCTATAGGTTTCTTTTTTTTCGGAGGGGGGGGGGCCTTATATACTGCAATAACTAAACAAAGATTTGTAAATTGTATTTCCCTTAATTAGTTAATTTCTTTTCTTGTTCTTCTTTTTTCTATTAATCGTAATTTCTGGCTGCACTGCTCTTATCACAAATAATCCAATGTTTATCTAAGGCCAAAGTTTAATTTCAAAAAGGTTCAAAGAACAAATGTAATAGTTTTTACTTACATTTCTTAGTTTCCATTAGTTCTTTCGAAACCGCCAACGTCGCACCAGCAGTATTCTGTTCCTGATTTATTCGTGAATAAAACGGTCACAACTTTGGAAACGAAATTTTATCTTGAACTAGAGTTTTTGATACACTTTTGCAGAGCGATTTTTGTGCGTGTTAGTTCGAGAATTTTCTATTTCTAAAAACTAGAAAATTCTATATCTATATATATATAAAATCTAAATTCCATTCACTCACTCATTCACTGTTATGTACAGTTTTATCATATTTACCCTAAGGAGAGGGGGGGGGGGGGAATGGAAAAAATATAGTTTATATCTTATAAAAAAAGAAGAGTATCCTTATGAGGGAATGTCTTTTATCCCAAATTGATGAATATTTACACACTTTTTCTTCTAAGTAAGGTAAAGGTCACTGCCTACAAGAGATTACGAAATAAAAATTTTGGTACACAGGGGTACGGCGTACAAGTAATGACTACCCTTCATCTTCATGATGGATATCGTTGAAATGCTCTTTAAGAATACAGTAATTGTTGTAATGTGTACGGGGCACAAACGACGTAATGGATACCCTTCATGATACAAATCGTTGCAATGCTGTTTAAGAGAAAAGTAATTGTTCTTAAGTACAGTTTTGTCTTTCATTTAGAAGGGGGAGATGTAAAATGGAAATTTTTATCCATATCTCTATATGTATATAAAAGTCAACATATGTGTGTACATATGTATAGTCTTTTATACAAATCTACAGTTTTAGTCCGATCTCGATGAAAATTTGCACACTTGACCTTCAAAGTAAGGGGAAGGTAACTGTTTACACGAATTTTCGAACTAGGGGTACAAGTAATGAATACCCTTCATCTTCATGATGCATATCGTTGAAATGCTCTTTAAGAGTACAGTAATTGTTGTTATTTACAGTTTTGTCATATTTTCATTTAGGACGGGGGTAATTTTAGGATATTTGCAAATTATCTTATCAAAGAGGAGGGGGATATAAGTAGGAGCGATAGAATCTAGATATTCTCGTATAGTAAAATAATTTGTATGCTTTCCTGGTATTTTATAAACTTATCAAATATAAAAACACTCCGTAGCGAAGCACGGGTATCCAGCTAGTATATATATAATTCTGAGTTAAGTTTTAAAGTTTTTAAGACTTTAACAATTGATTTAAAGGCATAAAAATTAGAAGGTAGTGCTGTTTTCCCTTTGTGCGTTCCTAATATATATACTAAGTCTTAAGTTATGTACTCCTACTTGGAAATTTATCAAGTCTATTCCTTGTGATTGAATGTTAATAAAGATGTGTCTTCTATGAGCTGTTCACTTGTTAGAAAGCTCACATTGAACAAAAACAATTAAAAAAAAAAAAAAAANNNNAATACATAAATACATTTAACATTAATAAAAAAAAAAAAAAATGAAATTAAAATTCCAAAATCACTTGCTTTTAGGAATGTTGGCTATTTTATCATTTTCAATAATGACATTACCAGTGGATAACGTAAATATCGAGCATTTTCACTGAATCATATTAGGAATGTTTTTAATCAAACTTTTGTATAAATTTTTAATAAGTTTAAAAATATCCATTTACCCATATTGTACATGAAGAACATTATTCATATTTTAGATAATAGGTTTGTTCCAACCCCGCTATTTGTACCGTCCTACGTATCGTCCCGCGGATCTTTCGGGAATCGTTTAGGACAGGTTTTTTCACGCATTCGCTAACATTGAATTGTAATAAAATCATGTCAGGTTGGAACGGGTTTAGCACTAACACTCAAGAAAATTTAACAGTCCGGGAACCTTAGTGTTGGCATGTGTGAGGATTGACATAACTGCGCATGTCATACAAACCAGTACTTGTTATTGTCAGAGGATTATTTGGACTGTACACGTACAGACAACGGACAACGGTGCACACAGCATCTCTGTGCGGGTTGAAACAGTTCGGAGGACAGTTTAAAGCTTTTATCGATTACGCTTGCCGTGACGATCCTGCGGACGAACACTGCTAGGTTGGAACAAACAAGTCAGATGTTAAGTTGGCTGTATTTTTTTCGTTACCACAACAATTTATAGGATGATTGTCATATCATTTTATTAGAGTCCAGAGCTGTTAGAGTTTGTCAGTGCCAATGATCTAAAGATACGTCTAGATTTTTCGTACTTTTTATTCTCCAACATGCAAAACGAATGGGTTACCAAACCTAGATTGTTAAATCGTATTATAATAAATCTGTTTCAAACTTATCGATATATATATATATATATCGCATCCCCGCTATAGAAGTGACACAACTCAACATTTCCACTTTTTGAGAAATGACACTTTAAAGATTTAGCAAAACTTAATTTGGTAATAAAACTAAAATTAACAATTTTAAAGCTACATTTTTAATTTTATAATATTTGTTACACCTTAGAAATTGTGTTAATGAATTGAAACCTCTAAATTTTAAGTTGTAATAACCCCAGAGAAAAAAAGTGTCACTTTTAAATTAATGTTGTGAGATCAAACTTTTTGAGTTGTGTCACTTTTAATATCCTTATATGAAGAAAATAAAGGGTAAATGAACTATAAACAGTAAAAAAAATATCGGTCCGTACATAATTCGGCCAAGCTGAGTGGTCCACAGTCTTCAACAAGTTGGCAACCACTGCTCTAAATAAAATATCCAACTATTTTTATCAAAATTATAAGAAACGACACAACTCGAAATAAGACGTTTTTATACACATCTAACTCTCTCGACGGTTCGTTGACAACTGTTTGAATTCTAAATGTGTCGTTTTTAATGCTGGATTGATTTAAAAGTGACACATCAGCTATCTAGCGGATACTATTAGTAGCACAAATGTAATATTTTGTGTAGTTATAAAGCCCGCCTTGTTTGATTTAAAAACGATAAAAAACGAAAATTGAAAATTTTTGAGTTGTGTCACTTCTGAAGCGGGGGTGCGATGT
>KZ651387.1:390533-403088 GCA_001010745.2 Gerris buenoi
GCCTCGTCACCTAGATGTGCAGTGCCTCGTCACCTAGATGTGCAGCGCCTCGTCACCTAGATGTGCAGCGCCTCGTCACCTAGATGTGCAGCGCCTCCTCACCTAGATGTGCAGCGCCTCGTCACCTAGATGTGCAGCGCCTCGTCACCTAGATGTGCAGCGCCTCGTCACCTAGATGTGCAATGCCTCGTCACCTAGATGTGCAGTGCCTCGTCACCTAGATGTGCAGCGCCTCGTCACCGTTACCCTCCGTTAAACATGTCTCTGATAAGACTTGAGACAAACGTCGTCCCCTCCAGAGCAAACCCAAACAGCCCTCTGTTTTAAATGACTAAAAGAACAAAAAACTTTGACAGAATTAGTTCTTAAGAGGGAGTACAAGTGATCAAATAATATTATAAAGACGTTTTCTACTAACTTATAGGAAACAATATTGTTGTAGAAAATATTGCATAGTATGATATCTGTAATTTTTATACGTATAAATATGTCTAGAGACGTATGTTTTATAAGATAATTGCAAAGAATCAGTAAATTCTTAGTTGTTGTTGTTGTTTTTATAGTGGTAAATTTTTCCAGGGAAGTTTTGATGCCCGAAACCTACGTAATCGTTGACGAAAGATTTAAAGCAATATTTATCTACCTGTTTTGAGGAATGTAATAGCCGATTGGTCGCCACGTGGTAGGTATATTAAAGTATGTATTGTAAAATCGGTATGAGGCATCTTTACAGGCTGGAGAACTCCGACACTTAATGCATCTATCGACAGGTTTTTGATTGTCATGTTACATCAACATGCGTCAAATTTATATTTTTTCTTCTGTTGGTAAATTATAATTAACGAGCCTTAAAGCCCGTGGCAAGGAGCTTAATTTTATATTTAGAAAAAAAGTAATTTTAAGTAAATTAATTTAGATACCTATCTAGATAAGTTATTATATCTATTTAAAGACCAAAAAATCAAAACAAACATTTTTTTCTCGGGAAAAATGTGGTTGCCTTAGCTTAGCAATTACAAATCATTTCGAGGTTTTGTAGGCTTTACAAAACCGAATCGGATGGAAAAAAAAAAAAAAATCGAGCTTAATCTATATGTATACAGGGTGTCCCAGCTAATATGGAACAGCGAAATATCTCCAGAACCATGATAGATAGAAAGATGCGGTTTTCAGGGTTCGATAAAGGCTAAAAAGGCGCTTCTAGAAAATATGCCGAACATTTTCTGTGTGCAGCAAAAGCGTGTGCAGCAAACAAAATAAACAAAAAGTGAATAGGAAGCCATATTTTTAAGACTGGATTTGGATTCTATGGCTAAAAATAAGACTTTTTTACTCTTGGAAATTTTTCGCTCCGATCATTAGTTTGCCGTCTAGAGAGCCCTAAACTTGCTAAAATTTAAACTTTAAGTCCATTTTACAGCTAAACTAATGGATTTAGGAAAAAAAATCAAGAGACAAAAAATTCTTATTTTTAGCCATAGAATCCAAATCCAGTCTTAAAAATATGGCTTCCTATTCACTTTTTGTTTATTTTGTTTGCTGCACACGCTTTCGCTGCACACAGAAAATGTTCAGCATATGTTCTAGAAGCGCCTTTTTAGCCTTTATCGAACCCTGAAAACCGCATCTTTCTATCTATCATGGTTCCGGAGATATTTCGCTGTTCCATATTAGCTGGGACACCCTGTATATAATAATTGCAAAACACCACTCACCCACTCATAAATAATAAACAATATGGTTATATTAAACGTAGTAGTGTATAAGCTTCTATATGTATACATTAACTTGCAAATAGAGACATTTTCTCCGAGTAGTAAATTATTAAAGTAGTAGTAGAGTATTTAAATTAAATTGATTTTAGAATAAGTGACAATGATTTGTATCACATACCTGGGAAACAAGTTATTAAACCAAATAAATTGATAGAAAACGGTAATGAAACATGTCCATCAATTCAGCAATTCAATCCAAGGAGGGGTTGAATTAACGCAAAAAATATACGCTAAAGTGTTTCAGCTTGAAGGTTTTTATTTATGTAGGAAGTAACCATCAGACCAATGAAGGAGATTCGTTTTGAAAAAGTTATTGTGCGTGGGATGGGAAAGAACTGAACGAACAAATAGAAGGAAGGAATGCAAGTGTCGAATATAAGCTGGATCATACAACGTTTACTCGTTGAGTCATACGTCTAAAGTGTCACAAACTGGATAATCTAACAGCTCGGAGTTATTTACTTGTGTAATAGGAGTCAATATAATGGAATCGGAGGCTAGTGCTAACCTTGGAATACATAGCCCCTTGCTAGGTCACCCCGTCACCGAGACACTCTTTGTCCAGTTAACTAGACCTCACAATAATCAACACCTTTTCATAACAATTGTCCACTATTATGGGCGATAATATCGCAAACACTATACTCGGGCAATTCGCAACAAAAGCAATATTTCGTTGAATTTCGACAGTCGACATACAGCTAAACTAAACAATAGCATTATAGTCTTCCGTGCACGCCATTTTTAAGACCCCTCAAATTTTTCTCTCGTTTCCAGCTTTGTTCTCATGAACCGTATTTACCATCTTCTTTCGAATTTCATTGTTTATTCTTTTTTATTCGAACTTGGAAATGATATGCCTTCTGTTTCCTCGGCTCTTCTTACGCCCCGTTTTCTTTTCCTCAGTGTAATCTCCGATGCAGGGCCCATCGACATGTTGACAAAGTGTGAGCCCTTTAAAAATGCTACGGAGTAAAACAATCCCCTACGGAAACTCGTAAAAATAACAACAATTTTTAAAGTAGGAAGAAATGTTTAAAAACAAAACGATTGTCGAGTCGGTCGTACTTTTAGTTAACGCGTCAAGTTATTCACGAGTATTATTTTCATTTGCATTTATATTTGGAAGAGAAAGACGTTCTATTGTTCTTTCCTACTCGAGTCACCTCCTCACTGTAAACAACAGACCGAGAGGAGAGCAGTGGAAAAGAAAATGGCGTTTGTCAAACAATGGAAGGTTATATGTAGTTGGGAACGACAAGAGGCGTGTACATGTCTTACTGTGACATCTGGCAGGGTTGGCATGCTCCCGGCTTGACGGGGGACCCTAGCCCGCCGTGTTAACAGACTTGCCCTGTATTTCTACGTCCTATCCTACCCTGTGCCGTCGACATTAAAATGGCGTCCCGGTACCACTTAGAGAAGCACATGACGTAGGGCTTTCCATTAGCCCTAATGACTTGCCAACCCCTCGTCCTCTTGTCGACTGATAATGGCTAGGCTTGATGCATGCCGAGCATAAAAATTAAGCCCCCTTTTTGCCGTTACTCGAATTTTCCTCGTTTTCGAGTAGTTAAAAATGGCTCGTTTTAAAATTCTCCGTTCCCCCTACTTGTAACCCTTTCATTATCTCAAGAGAAATCTTCTCGTAACAATTTTACGTCGAATAATGAAAAGAAAAAAAGCTAATAGTACGAAAGCCCATTACGTACAGACTTTACACAAATCAGTAACACACCGAGTGT
Organism: Gerris buenoi; assembly: GCA_001010745.2. Taxonomy (NCBI): domain Eukaryota; kingdom Metazoa; phylum Arthropoda; class Insecta; order Hemiptera; family Gerridae; genus Gerris; species Gerris buenoi. Next base: position 394,054 of record KZ651387.1, read on the forward strand.
ACTTAACATTAACAAGCAACATTACTTTTCTCCATATTAAGCTATATTTGTCAATATAATATACAGCTTGAGAATATTAGTGCAACTGCAATGCCAAGAGCCCTTAAATCCAACGTAACAGATTGCCGCTTCGTATAACTCGAGTTTTATGTTTGAAAAATTATTTTTAAAGTTAATTTTTTCCTAAGGAGGTCGTGTCAAAATTTCAGGTATTGGGATTCTTAAAATCTCTGACGGAGATGTAGATTTACGTGTGGATTTGGTCAATTCTACAATCGAGATCAGCATGTAATAGATGGGAAACAAACTAGTTGAGAACGAAAAGTGCCGGCCTCATTCCTTTTTTGCACAAAGCTTGAAAAAATTAACGCGCTCTTTAATTAAATTTCCTTTTCGTTTTTGTCGATATCGATTCTTTATTTTAACTTGACAGGGAGACCGATCCTGAGCTTAATGAAGGGCCCCTGAGCCGACAAGAGTTTGATCGCCTGAGGCCGGAAATTACTCGGACTCGGCCACTTTGGAAATTCGGCTCAAGGGTTTGCTCTCGTGCACTAACGCAACTCAAGCATTCGTTGGAAACATTGCAAATGTCGGGTAGGTTTAAATACTTTACCTTTTCATATCTGACTCACCATTTTACTTGTACGAGTTCCCTCAACCTGAAAGTTCATGTTTAACTGTCGATTCTCCATTTAAACTATAACAACCAAGGTTTTTTCATTTGACGACAATAAGAACTAAATATGTCACCTTAGTTTGATCCTGCTATATCTGTATTGAATCCTATCGTATTATAGTATCAAAAGTCCTAATTTGGTATACTATAAAAATTAACACAGAATCTATTAAGCACTACCATATAAAATCTTGAAAAATCTAGAAGAATTTCTTGTCTAACATATCGCTCTGTCTAAAAATCAAATACAACTCACTACATTGTAAAACAAGAATTCAAAATATCTCAAACAACAGTGAAAATTCTCAAGCAAACATTACTTGGTTAAAAAATTAAATTTTTTGTACGATAATAGCAAATAAAAAAATGTTTCCGACATCCTTTAACACTAGACTCTTCACTTCACCTAGTAATACGATAAAATATAACTGGATGTATCAACTAAAGCGCGTGTTTTACTATAGAAACAATAGCTTCCGCAAACCATTTAAAACTAAAAATAAAACATCAAGAAAGAATAAACATTCGGCTAAATGTATAAAATATACTTAACAGTTCCACCATATTCCATTTGCTCAACAAAAAACAGGCTCAAGTTTAGACTGCAAGGCTGGATTCAATCAAACTTACACTTGGAGAAACACTACACGTTATTAAGCTTGCATCGTGTGCAACCAGAGGCAAAAAAACTTAAGGCCACATTTTCTTCTGGTTCCCAATGTACCAGCATCTAAATAAAATATATTACTCCCGCTTCACCTTACACACAATGAACCGACTGAAGAGCTTTTCTTTTGGACCCATGAAATAATGTTTCAAGTTATTTATTTTTGTTTAAGTGATTGTATTATCATTTTACCATTGTTTTCTAATCGCGTTAGCAATACCAAGTAGTCTTATTTTTATTTTATTTTTTATTTAAATAACTTTTACCATGGACAAATTAAGTAAAAAAACAACAATGATTTATAATATGCATAATGAAATAATTTTATTAGCATAATATGTATTAAGAAGAAAAACTGAACTAAAATAAGCTTCTGCTTTTATTCGATTAAAATTATTCTATTCACTGTCTACAAATTCGAAACCCAGATTATTGTTACTTACTTAGGAAATCACCTCAAATTTATCTGGCATTACGACCCCCTAATAATACTAATTATGTAATAGAAGCTTTAATGGTATTAAGTTGACTTTTGGGGTGTAATTTTATTAATGTATGAAGCCCAAGAACCGATTTCTCTACAGTAATCATGTAAGTCGTTTTTTGATGTTCTGTCTGTTTGATGATATGATAAAATGATGATTTTAATAATGATGGACGATAAAATTATAATCTAATAGCTGATGATTCTTTTAGGAGAGTAAAATTGATGTCACCGATTAGACCACCTTGACTTTTACAGTTCCCGCAAAGAAGGGAGTTTCTTTTTAAATGTCTCTCCTCGCTGAGGAATAGTGAAGTAATGTAATTATTGCTTTGAAACTGCGGAGATCGATAAAAAAGATAACAAATGTGATGCTCTTCTTTCGCCGTCGAGTGCGGAAAGTAGCATTTTGCATGCGAGTGTAGTAAAACTACACGAGGGTAGTAAAACCACACGAGCACACACACACAAGTGGCGTACCGTACTTTATCTACGATTGTTGGATTTTAATAATAAATAGAGAAAAAAGAATTCATTCCCTGTTTGTAAGTTCGTATTTCTCTTTAGATAAAGATGCCCAATTAATTATTTTGGGAGGCGTATTTATTTTCCTCATTTTCGTCATAATCACTTAAATCACTCATTGTTTTTCTCTAAAATCTCGATATAAACAGTTACTTTAATTTAAAAAAAAACAAAAAAAAAACAGAAAATTAGTTTTGTTAAATGTAAACAAACTCGCTAATCGTGCGTAAAGGTGAAGAATTCTTCATTTTTACCGCCCTAGGGTGGTAAAGAAGAGGAATTCTTCAGACTTATGAGACGAGCATGCGCAATGGATACGAGTACGTAAAGAATCATTTTCTAAGAATCTAAACAGAGATACAATGTTTATATTTCGTATCAATCGTAGATAAAGTAATTTTACGAAAACAAGTCTTGTATTTATTGTTATGGAAAGGCGTATGCTGCCTAAACAAATTGAAAACTTTAAGCTCGAAGGAAAAATGAGAAATTGTCCAAACGGGCGTAATCTCGTTTCCCTTGCGTCACACATCTCAGACATTGCTTTTCTTTCCGTCCTCTTGTCTTGCTTTTTTCATAGAAATATAAATAGACACGGTTAAAGAAAATTTTCATATACATAAGGATTGTATAAGAATTTTTTTAAATTCCTTCGCTTCGGGATTTAGTCTCAGTTTAGTGTATAAACACCATAGCACCTTAATGAAACTTCTTAATTACAAGATGCCGATAGGGTATATTTTGACAAACTATACGTTTTAAATATACGACTGTAATGTACGTTGATTCTCGACGATATTCCATACGTGTATTTCGATCGATTACTGATACTATCGTTAACTGATAGGGTGGTAATTAATTTTATAATTGATATTGCTATAAATCGGAGAGTTGCATAACTAGTTGTTCTTGCATTAAAATGTATATATATAATTTTTATTATATGACATGAGAACCTCCGACAGCACTTAAAATAACAGAGGGTTGTTTGAAGAGGCTTTATCAATAAGGAATCACCATTGATCACTTGCAGTTCGGAGAAGTATAGCCTCAGTTAAACTTAGTAAAAAGAGAAAGAAAAATATAATTACTGTCAAGTGGTTAATTATAATAAAGAATCAATAATAATATAATAAAGCGGTCCTTACTATTATTTCCGTTTTTAACAAAACAACTAATAGGCCGCTACCCTCGAGCTTCTACAATTGATTATATAACTCGGAAAAAAATAACTTAATCGTAAGTTAATAAATACTTTTCTTAAGTATATGACGCCATTTATTTCTTTGTCGTATTGAAATATGTAAATGAAAATGGTTATTATTGTACTACTCGATAGCGGAATAAAGGAATCAAGGACAAAGCGGCTACTTGACGTGTTTCTGCAAGATATGGGGCTCGGTAAGAGCTCACGATCAAACGAAAAGAACGACACGTCGGTTCCACCTCACAAATATATATATTAATAAATATACGAGGACGACTTCCGACAAGGGCCCGCCAGGAAACGGCGGTCTCTTTCATGCCGAACACGTACCGACAGATCGAAAGTTAAAATTACCTGTAAATCGGCCCTATGAAATATGAAGGGTTAATGACAGAGACGCGGGCATATTCATTATTAACGGCCACTTATAAAGTTGGAGGTCTTTGAGTGTTCCATATACTGACAATAGCAAGAGTATAATAGGGCAAACTTGCCGGGGTAGTCGGACTAATCTAACAAATTCATTATAAGCCCTTGGTCCCTCGGCACCGAATACGATACTGCGTCCGAATCCGTCCTTTGCAGGCGGGGTCGGTTTCTATCGGGCTAATCCCGAGTTCCCGTTCGCTTTTATTATAAACCGCTGCTAATATCCCCTTATATTTAATTGACAGTTGATGTATCATGCTATAAAAGCCGCTTTGTATATCGCTTGAAAAATCCGTCGATCCCCCCTCATGAAGTTAAATCACGCTGGAAAAAATATAATAATTATATAAGGGGAACAACGGGCTCTCCGGAGAGCATCGTTACTTCGCATGTCATCAGTTCATATATAAAGGGAACAACGGGCACTCAGGAGAGCATCTTTACATCGCATGTCATCGGTTCCTATATAATGACTACATGAATTAATTATCAAGAGAGTTGACTCCTCTTAACAATACAAATTTCGGAAACTCTTTCCGTTCGTTTAGTTTGTAATGATTGATTGTAATATTTTATTTCTCACAAGAAATGAAGAACAAAATATTTAGTTAACTGCATTGATACTCGTTTGTCAAATGGTCTGCCTTGTTGTAAAGAGAAGATTCGCCCGGTTGAAACAAGCCGAAAGCCCGATGTTACACTAAACTTACTTTTGAGAATTTCCTTAATCGTGGTACAATACAACGTGATCTTGTCTACTCTCTTCATCAGCGTAAAAGGTGTAGGTTGGGTCGCTGAGATATTGCAGACGCCGGCGGCTCATCTCCTGGGCCCGAGTTAATATTGCTGCGAGAAGATGCCGGATTGAACTGGATGAAGGGGAGTTACAAATACCTCGGAGGGGTTTTGGGAAACCGAAACGGTCCTCGAGACGTTTCGAACCAATTGAAAAGAGCCTAGTTCTGGTAGACTCTTCTCCGGTATATCTTTCCTTCTATTGTTTACGTCGGTTAGTTGCAATAGTCTAGTATTACTGGAAATACAAGGTGAAGCCAAGTTTTCTCTTGTCTTGGTCCGTCTTTATTCTTGCCATTGTTCCGGGACGGCGCTGTCCTGAATGGGGGAAGACTCGTCGGCAATGTTTCGAGTGGATACAAGCCCAACTAGGGCCGCCTCCGGAATCCTTCTTTTTCTCTTTCCTCGGCTCTCCATACCTGCTATTGAACAAGGTTCCGCGGACCATTGTTCGATTAGAAACCGATGCCTTGGGGCTACTTCACTTCTCGTTTATCCGTAGCTCCCTCGTACGTTTACGCGATATCTTCTTGTTTCTTATCAGGCAAGTCGTGACGGAAGGGAAAAACACCTGGGTCGATTCTTACTCACACCGACAACTCACCGACGACAAAAGATATGAAGCTTTTGACTTTGCTTTCAAAACGAGTTTCTGTTTGGACAGCTTATTCATCTTTATACATGCATATGTACACACAAATATATATATATATATATATATATATATATATATAAAANAATGACCTTAAAGGTCATCCTCAAGGACATGGTCAAGGTCATATTTTACGTAAAATTTCCTGCTCTTTTCAAATCTGCAATAAAAATTGGGGGTTCCCATTTAAAATAACAAAGTTGACCCTCAAATGACCCTGAAGGGCAAGGTTAAGGTCAAATCCAAGGTCACCATTGAATAGCTAAGGAAAAATCCTGAAACTTTTGTATTTAACTTTAAAAAAAAACGAGATATTCAGGAGTTTCCATACTTTTGTGCCACCCTGTATATACATACGCGCCAGGGAGCTTTGAGCTTGACCTGGCCACGACGGGGTATAATAATAAAATAAGAAAGAGAGACTGTGATATAGGTTTGGATTATAGAAATATAATTGTAGTAAATTCAGAGAGGAGTGACAGGAAATGAAATATAATTGGTATATGAATAAATTAAAATCATTAAACTGAAAAATGGAACTAAAGATATAAAGTAGAACTTGTTAGAAGTGGAGAGTTGAGCTGAAGTGGTGAGGGTGAGTTGGTGGTAGCAATGTTCTGAGTTTCTTGCTAGATTGTTAAATATATATGATGAATTCTCAATGCATGGGGAATTATGGAAATAAATGGTAAGTGTTTGTACGAAGAAACTAAGAATAAATTCATTGAATTAGAAACTTATAACTCAGAAAACTAAGAAAACATCGTGTTCACCACTCTGGCCATTTTTAACTCTCTGTTTTTCTTCCAATTTTGGGAGAGATAACTTCCAGACAGGGTTGCCACAGCGGCTATTTCTAGATGGAGAGCTTCCTGACTCCCCCAAGATGAGGCAGCACAATTTGTAAAAATTAACTGTTCAGGTGGGCCTGAACATACCGCCTACCTAAACGAATGTTTAATGTCGTATTAGGTGAAGCATGGGTGCTGAAGCATCCTGTGGTCCAAACATTGCAAGCGGTTCTGTAGTGTAGAGTATAAAGTTGGATGNGATTTTTGCTTAGCTATTCAATGGTGACCTTGGATTTGACCTGTACCTTGCCCTTCAGGGTAATTTAAGGGTCAACTTTGTTATTTTAAATGGGAACCCCCAATTTTTATTGCAGATTTGAAAAGAGCAGGAAATTTTATGTAAAATATGACCTTGACCATGTCCTTGAGGATGACCTTTAAGGATATTCCAAGGTCAAAAATGTTTTTCCAATGGGAAACTCTAATTTGTATTCCGGATTTCAAAATAACCAAATTATTCCCTTCAACTGTGGCCTTCACCGTAGCTTACACCACGTCCTTGAACAAGACCTTCGAGATAATTTTAATCCTTCCCGCTCCCTTTTTCTTATTATTTTATGTGTTAAAGTACTTTTATTCAATTTGTTTTCTTCATGGTCTAATTTCAGGTCATGGTGAAGGATGAGGTTGACCTTCAAGAAATAAAATCGAATAAAAGTACTTAAACACATAAAATAATAAGAAAAAGGGAAGGGGAAGGGTTAAAATTATCTTAAAGGTCTTGTTCAAGGAAATGGTGTAGGCCATGGTGAAGGTCACAGTTGAAGGGAATAATTTGGTTATTTAGAAATCTGGAATACAAATTAGAGTTTCCCATTGGAAAAAAAAATTTACCTTGGAATGGCTTTAAAGGTCATCCTCAAGGACATGGTCAAGGTCATATTTTACGTAAAATTTCCTGCTCTTTTCAAATCTGCAATAAAAATTGGGGGTTCCCATTTAAAATAACAAAGTTGACCCTAAAATTACCCTGAAGGGCAAGGTTAAGGTCAAATTCAAGGTCACCATTGAATAGCTAAGCAAAAATCTTGAAACATTTGTATTTAACTTTTTCCAAAAAAATGCATTTCTGACGTGTTATTCAGGGGTTTCCATACTTTTGTGCCACCCTGTATATGTATACATATGGGGGGCACACCCTCGTAATTTCTTTATTCTCTAGACATTTAAAAAAATAAGGGAAAGATCCCTAAATTCGAGAAAAAAAATTTAAAAGATAAAAAGATGTAACAAAGATTTTTCCATTTAGATAATAAAAAAATTACCAGACATATTAATTTAATTTTGTAATTATAACTTTGTACATCATGTCGTTAAAATTTAAGTTTAATTTGTGTAATATTATACGTAAAATATTAGTATTATTTATATTTATATTGTATTTTAAAAAAATAGTTGATATTTAGTCATATATAATGATAAAACTCTCAAATTTAATTAGCACTAATTGAAAGTTAATAATTTAACTCTAAAGGCTGCCGCAGACTACCGACTTTTTGTCGGCCGACAAAAAGTCGGTAGGAGACGGTGCGAATAGAAACAATAGAAACAGGTGGAACCCCGCACACGGATTCGAATTCCTCCTCGTAGTAATTTCTGGTAATTATTTTTGAATTGTAGCATTATAAATCAAAAATATCTAGGAGTTGCAACCTAAAATTGAAAAATAGTTAAATTTGATGTTTTGGGTTTTTTATCTTTATTGTTATATATGTCATTTGTTATGTTACAGCCTATTAATTTTTTTTTAGCACATAAAGGCATTTTCTTATACAATACAATTGTAGATTATAGAAATATGCCTTAAATATAGATTAAAAATGTTTAACATAGTCAAAAAGCAAAAATAACTATAAGAACTGTGTTCAGAAAAGGTCATATAGGGATATTAAAACAATCTCCTTTTACTACGTCCTGGCTATATTTCGACCTCCTCTTAGGTCATCTTCAAGCCTATAAAACAATTAAATTATTAAAAACAATGTTTTAATTATTTTACTACAATACTGTAACAAGTTGCTTTTACCAATATCACAAACAATAAACTAATTTACCTTATGTGATTACAAATGCAAATGATAGCTATGTTCATTCCAAGTCAAATTATTCAAAAAAACGTCCTAATTATTACTTCTTGTAATTCGTCATCGACTGCTCATTAGACAATTTTAAAACTTAATTTAATGATTAACACATCTCTCCTCATAAAATTTATAACAAAACACATAATTAAACCACAAAATTAACAAAAAAAAACCGGAAAAAACGTTGTTACCACAGTTCAATTACTATCACAGTAACGATTTTTTGGTAATTGATTACATATCTACCTTGAAACCCAGGTTCATTATACCCCAATACTGTGTTACAATTTAGTATTCTATGGCAATTAAATTATACCTGCATAGTACTTATTTAAGTCTCTACAATCTTTTTTGAAGTTAATACTATTTTTATTCTTGGATATTTGTAAAGCTTCTAATGTGTCTTTTTTTATTATTTGGTTCATTCATAAGTAACTTAGTATTATCAAAATTGAAGATGACCTAAGAGGAGGTCGAAATATAGCCAGGGCGTAGTAAAAGGAGATTGTTTTAATATCCCTATATGACCTTTTCTGAACACAGTTCTTATATCAAATAATAAGGATCACTATAATTCAGAATTACAAAAATAACTAGTTAAAATCGCGTTTTTTCAAAAATTCCAAAACTTTGACCCCCCCCCCAGTGGGAGACCTAGGGGG
>KZ651387.1:406847-418454 GCA_001010745.2 Gerris buenoi
TTTTTTTTTTTTTTTACATTTTTTTGACAAGACATTGTCAGATTTAAATTTAAAAAAAAATCAAAATTAATTAATCAAGTTCAACCATGGAATCTAGAAAGCGGATCGTAGATAAGCTAAGTGGAGGTGAGAATGGGGCAGATTGGAAATTCCAAGTCAAAATTTATCTCCAGTTAGTAAATGGATCAGTGAACATTTCTTGTAGTCTTCAAGATAGAGCTAGTGAGAAAGAACTTCAGGATTATAAAGATTTAATGAAACAATAATACACATACAGCTCAGAGCATCATAGTCTCATCGATCAACACCTACGTGAGGCAGCTGATCAACATGAGCACGTGGAATTTTTGAACAAAGGACAGATCAGCGTCAAGACAGGTTGTTCAATGAATTTTTTGGCATTAATGAAAAGGATCCTTCAGACAACATTGCTTCACACATAGCGAAGTTAGAAAAACTGTGGGTTGATTTGAAAGATGAAACGTGGAAGGAGGATAAAGTGAAGTTACCTAGTTCTCTATTCCTAAATCGAGTTTTAAATACTTTACCAACTGAGTATCATGAATTCATCAATGCCTGGGAGTCAGTTCAAAAGGAGCAGCGAACACTCAGTGTATTAAGGAAATGGTTGTGCACTGTTGAGGTCCGTCTGCAAGAAAGGGAGTCTTCCTGCAATGAGTCATCTGCGTTGGCGCCTAAGCAGAGGCCAGGCTGCAAGGAGCAGAAGAAAGCTGCACCAAGAAGTGGCGTTTCTCAGAAAGAAGTCAACACTACTTTGAAGACAAAGAGTGGTAAAATCGTATCATGTTATAATTATTGTAAGGGAAATCACTTTTGGTCTAACTGTCCTCAAAGTTCAGAAAGACAAGGGAAACAGTCAGCGTTTGTAGGATTAGGCTCAAAATTTCATGACGATGATAGTTGGATTGCAGACTCAGGGGTAACTCATCACAGCACTAATAAGAAAAATAAAATAAGAAGACTAATGGCTAGTTATTTATGAGCCATTTGTTCCACAAAAATAAATTTTAATTGGAAATGGGCAAACGATGAATGCGATTGGGAGAGGGAATATTTTAGCTGAAATGAGAGTCGGTAAAAATATAGATAATGCAAAAATGTGGAATGTGTGGTACGTTCCAGAGGCAGGACGAAACCTTTTCTCTATTCTATCTGCTATTGATAAAGGTGTGAAGAGTGAAATGGATAGTAAATATTGTAAGCTGATAAGAAATGGTGTGGTGACGTCTATTGAATATAGACGAGGTGGACTTTATCATATGAATATGAAAGTAGAAAGCAAAGCATTAGTTGCCGTAGCTGAAATAGAAATACGCTTCAACTTTGGCATGAAAGACAAATGCAATGCACCAAAGTAAAAGGCATGGTCATGTGGTCCTATGTCAGTCACTTCACAAGTAGGTGCAAGATATTTTTTATGCTAGGATGAGTTCACTAAGTTTAGTAATGTGAATTTTTTGAAAAAGAAATCAGAGGTTATTAATTGTACAAAAACGTTTCTGGTGAAAGCAAAAGTTTCAGGTCATCCATTCAAGGAGCTCTTCAACAACGTTGAATTCAAGAAGCTATCAAGAGAGTTGGGTTTTAGTCACAGAATAACCATGCCATACACGCCAGAGCAAAATGGAGCGGCAGAAAGGGAGAATAGAACTCTAGTGGAAGCGGCAAGAACCGGGTTACATGCTTAGAAAATTCCAGAGTCTCTTTGGGCAGAAGCGGTAAATACTGCAGCTTATGTATTAAACTGAACAGGTCCAACTCCAATAACGGGAAAATCTCCCGTATGTCAAGCATATAAAAGTGTTCGGTACTGAAAGCTTTGTCCACATTCCCAAACAACACAGAAAGAAAGGGGACAAAAAATTAAAGAAAGGAATTCTTGTAGGATATTGTGAAAATAAAGATGGTTACAGAGTTGGGTGCCATCAACGAAACAAGTTGTTTTAAGTAGGGATGTATCATTTAAGCATAAATTAATTTCATCTTGTGACTCTGTTGACAGGAAATTAGAACAATTGTGTGATAAAATAGAATTCCCTGTCATAGCGGAAGCAGATCATGAACCTACACTAGCTGAAGCAGAACCGGAGCAAGTTGTGGCTGAAGGTGTAGATGAGCTACCTATCCAAGGAAATGGAGGGAGAAGTTTCAGCAGTGAAGAGGCTGAGGCAGGAGGGAGTGCTAGAGATGAGGAAAATGCCTCAGATATTACTGAAGAAGAAATCAATTGCCCAATCAATCGTCACAATATGATCCCTCGAGATCGTTCTACTCTAAGAACCCCAAACAGAAACGTTGCTTGTCTTGCAGCAGAAGAACCAAGAAGAATCAGGAAGCACTTTCATCATTAGAAGCAGATAAGTGGAAGGCTGCTATGGATGATGAATATGCATCGCTTTTGGAGAATAAGGTCTGGAGGCTAGAGGATCTCCCACCAGGAAGAAAGACTGTGACAATTCGGTGGATTTTTAAAAAAAACTTAACCCTGATGGTACTCCAGGGAGATATAAGGCCAGGCTGGTCGCAAAAGGTTTTACGCAGAAAGAAGGCATTGGTTATCAAGAAATGTTTGCCCCAGTAGCAAGATTTGACACAGTTAGAACTCTATTGTCAGTTGCTGCTTAAGAGAAACTGTTGATAAAGCAGTTCGACGTCAAAACAGCGTTTTTTTTATGGATTTCTGGATGAAGAAATCTATATGAATCAACCGGAAGGTTATGAGGATAGTACGAGGAAAGTTTGCAGGATGCAGCCAAGTTTATATGGCTTGAAACAAGCACCTCAGAGCTGGAACGAAAGGTTTTCAAAGTATCTGAAAGCTATTGGACTAAAGCAAAATAGCGCAGACCCGTGTCTTTTTTTTATCAAAGTAAACCAAAATTAGTTGTAGCACTCTACGAAGACGATGGATTGGTAGCTGGAGAAAACCGAGAGGCAGTCGACAGACTTCTACATAAATTGAAAGAAGAGTTTCAGATAACTGCTGGTCCAGTAAAATTGTATCTAGGTATGGAAGTAGATCGAACAGTTGAAGGTATTCGACTGAGTCAAAAGCGCTACACAGAAAAACTTTTGAAATGATTCAATATGTCTGAAGATAATCCTGTAAGCTATGGAAGTAGGGTTCATCACCGAATGTGGTTCAACTGAGGAAGAATAATCAGCTGGTCAAGATATACCCTACAAGGAAGTCATAGGGTGTTTAATGTACCTGACAGTAGCTACTAGGCCAGACATTTCTTTCGCTTTGAATCACCTTGCTCAGTTTATGCAGAAGCCAAAGATAAGGCATTGGCAAGGTGCAAAGCGTATCTTCCGATATCTTAAGGGCACAATAAACTATGGTCTCTTCTACAACGGTGAAGTTAAACTAGAAGCATATGCAGATGCAGACTTCGCAGCAGATCCTGAGACAAGGAAGTCAATATCAGGAGTGTTGTGTAAGCATGGAGGCGCGGCTATTACCTGCTCACGTAGAAAGCAAAGGTCAGTGTCATAGTCTACAACTGAAGCAGAGTACATTGCTGCTAGTGAAGCTGCAAAGGAAGTAGTGTGGCTGAGACGACTTCTTAAAGATATAGCTGGTGAAGAAGATACTCCAACTCTGTGGGTAGACAACATGGGAGCGGTCAAATTGGCAAAGAACCCGTCATTTCACAAACTAACAAAACATGTAGATGTCCGTTACCACTATGTTAGAGAGAAGGTGAATTCAAGATTCAACACATATCTGGGAAACCGCAGAAGGCTGATTTATTGACGAATCCACTTCCAGCATCACAACACAGACTGGTCAACCTTGGAGGATGTGTTGGAAAACAAAAAAAAATGAGGTAGACAGGTGAAGCCAAGTTGTTCAAATGACCTGCCAAAATTTAGTATATAAGGAAGAAATAATTTGTTCTTATTCTTATGTACAGTTGTATTTAAAATATTCATTAAATCAGTTGTTCTTGAATATAAAGTCTTAATAGCTCCCACCCAAAAAACTATATTTCCACTGTTTCTAAAAATATGAAAATATATACAAAATGTACATTCTGCTGGGCCAAAGGAAAAATAAGATTAACAATTTGATCTGACTAACTAGGAATCCAAGATCGCGGCAAATTCCTGTCACAGGATTTTTTTTTTTTTTTTTTTTTTTTTTTTTTTTTTTTTTTTTGAGTGGGGTATTAAATGAAAGGTATTGAAAAATATATAACACTTGTGGAAAGATTTAATTTTAAAAACTTTTAAAACTTCCACACTTTGGTTTGGAAATGTCTAGGATCAAAGGTAAGGAAGGCCAAGGTGATGTGGTAACTTTGTCCTCAATCCTGCCGACTTTATTTTCTTCTATGTCTGTCAAAAGGAGAGGAATCAATTTAGTTGCAGGACGATTTAAATGACCTCTGGCCACTTGCAACGATCAGATTCTTCACCTTGAATGAGCACAAGATCATTGATGGCTAGGTTACGCTGGGGTTGACGCCACTTGTTGCGCATCTGGAGTTTTTGTAAAGGCATTCTGTTTTCTATCTCTTTCAAAATAACTGGCAACGTTGTTGCAACATCTGCCAACGATCTAAGTGGCCTTATTTAAGGTCAAGAAGAGGGTTCTCTGGGAAGGCGACAAGAGGACGTCCAATCAAAAGATGACCTGGGGTAAGAGCATCCAGGTCTTCAGGATCATTAGAAAGAGGAACTATAGGCCTAGAGTTAAGTATCGCCTCAACTCTGGCGAACAGATTCGAGATCTCCTCGTAAGTAAATGCTCCCTCACAATAAGAGGATCGAATTAGACGCTTGGCAGAGCGTACTCCAGACTCCCAAATGCCTCCAAAGTGAAGTGCATATTGGAGAGTAAACTTCCATCCCATTTCCATTTCCTGCATAATCTTGCAGCAAATTTTGAGTACTTGACTCACGAAACCATTGATACCATTCTCTCAGTTGGTTGGCTGCTCCGACGAAGTTGGTGCCATTGTCAGAAAATATCACACTAGGAATACCTCGGTACTCACGCATTGTAAATGGCGCAGCAAAATCAATACGACGGTTCTAAAGGCTCGGCTTACCTGAAGCCTCTCGACCGGCAAATTAGACATCATTATAGGCTGGCAAGGAGTTGCAAGAAGTCGACGACACTTGACACAGTTTCTGGTATAGTGTCTTATCTGACGTCGACCTCCGACGATTCAAACTTTCGCCACAACATAGATAAGAGAAGGGAAGGGCCTGGATGAGACCAGGTCCGATGGTAGAACTGAATTATCAATAGCGTCAGATGGGCTTTTATAGGTAAGATCATAGTGAAAGCAGGATTTTAATTATGGTTTTTGAGGTAATATATTATAGATTTTTATAATATAGATTATTATTTTTTATATATTATAGATTTTCCCAAGTTAAATTCCTGTTCTTGGGTAACTTTAATACATGTATTAAAGTTCGGCAGTGCTAAGAGCTCCCATGCGAAGATTTTGGGGAGACTTGCAGTTGGTGATAAAAAGTACAACCCATGCAAACTTTCAAACGGTCAAGGATAAGAAGAAGAGGATTTGATGAACTGATGCAGGTAAGCGTTGGGAGTAGTCGCAGCTAAGCTAACAACCTTGAGTTCCGGAAGTGAATTTAAATCAAAAACGGCGGTGTGCGGTCTCTGTATAGGCCAAAATTGGCTATCTTGAATAGCCTAGTCTGGACCGTGGAATGAAAAAGAATTATTAATGAGGTTTTCTGGCTCTAAACCTCTGGAACCCCCCGGAATTTCTAGGATTATCTGTAGATTTCACATGGTACCATTGATCTATAGATGTAGACTCCAAAATTTTAACCACTCGATTAGCAACGAATGTTTTGAGTAGATGAGGGGAAGTATTCAACCAACCCAGAACCACCATAAAATCTGTGAAGAGGCTAACTTTAGGTGGGTGAGGTAGCTGACTACAGAAGGCAACAAGTATTTCTACAACTCGTACAACTAGTAATGCTGTACAAAGCTCCAGGCGTGGGATGGAAACCTGCAAAAATGCACTCACCTTTTTAAATGAACTCTTCAGCAAAATAATTTAATTTTACGCACAAAACTACTGAACGTAGAATAAGAAATAAAAAAATAGCACAGCTTTCTAGCGAAATGAAAGTTAAATTTCACAGCAATAGACAACCACCCCGCACGAGAGCTTTTACTAGAACTGAGCTTGAAATATGTGATTAATAGATAAAAATTCTTAAATTAAGGGAAGGGTTGAAAAGATAACAACTTTAAAGACTAAAGGGAGGTAAATCTAGCTATGTAAGAACAGTGTTTGAACCTAAATACAAATAGATTGTGGTAGGGAAAAAGAAGTAAGGGGGGTTCCGGGGGTTAAGGGAGAAAGAGAAATACATATGTATTGCAATGACAACCGATAGAGAATGAGTTGGAAGTATGACTTGTTATGTTTAGAACGGGTTTTCTTCAGATCTAGTGTACAGCTAAAACCGGACTAGATAAGATAACTTTTAGTTGTAATAAACACTTGGATCTCCTAGCAGTCCAAAATGAAGAAGGGAGAATCAGTCAGATATACTTACCCATGTAATTATAGGTATATTTGACACTTAACTTGAAAACCAAACAGAGCAATAAGATCTAAACAGTAAAATCTCATAACATTCTCACCCGGATTTAAACTCTCTTTCTTTTATACCTCATTTATTTTTCTCCCAAAAATAAATTTGTAAAATAATCCTGCCCACATAGAGTTTCTTTTAATTTTTATTATTAAATATTATTGTTTGCACATTTTTTTTACGATGTTCCGAGCTGCGTGCTAGGCGACTTTCGACATGCGACAGCCGTTTGAGGGCCATCCATCTGGTAGAAAGAAATTGAGACGGGCGATTGTCCTTAAAAGGAAGACGGACGACGTAGCGGCCTGTAGGTAATCGAGAATGTTTGTCCCGAAAGTGTTTTCCTCATGCAGCATCATCGGGGTTTGATACCGAAGCTGGAGGAGGTTCTTCAAGATCCGAAAGCTGCTGCAGGTCCTGAAGAAGAGACGGTAAGTCCTTAGGACCTTTCTGCGCTGTGGCACATAGTGCTTGAACATCACGTGCTTCAGCTAAGTCGCCAACTCGACCAATTACTACTTAGCCAAATATGGTTCTAATAAGTTTAGGTTGGCTATCGGCTATATTAATGATCTCTCCAGTGAGTATTTCAGCGAAGGGGTCGCTACTAAGATGAAAATCTATTGGTCAAGGATCACCCAAATCTGGGTCGGCCAAAGGGTGCTCAGTGCTCAAGGTCCGGAGCTTTCGTGGTGTTCGACAATATGCCACTAGGGAGATCTGATGTTCTTGAATCTATAACTAGGAATTGAGTTGAGACCTGAGTAGACTTAGCGTAAAAGACAATACTATACAATATCTTTATTTCCACTTCATATTACTGACATGTTGATATAAAGAGATACTTTATAATTTTACATAATTACTTACTGTTTTTACAGATTCGAAGTGAGAGCCCTCAGTAGCATTAGATGCTAGAGCGATGGCTCTGCCTTTAGTTGCTTTTTACATTAGTGAATATTACCAGGTATAATAAAAACATAATACGATTGTATATATACATAATACAACTGTATACTATACATAGAACATACATACATACAACAATTATACATACATAATAAAAAATTATACGTACAGTATTTATACACTGTAATTACATACACAGTACTGTATTAAATGCTGTATTTATACAGTATTAAATACTGTATTTATACACTTACATACGTATTTTTGCTCCGGAGAAGAGATTTGTAGTTCAGGGGTCTCGCTATAATTTTTGGTATGTTGTCAAAAATTTGTTTTCTATTATCCTCAAATTTTTTAAACTTCATAATAATGTGCTCCAGGTCTCCCAACTCGTTACACGTTAGACACCGATTGGTCTCTGCCCTTTTGATCATGTGCAAATATTTGGAACAGATTCCGTGGTTACTTCTCAAACGATTAATTGTGGTTATAAATGTTTTATTGCGTTGAAGTTGATTTACATTCCATGGTTTAGAGCCAATATCATTTTATAATGAGCAATACCAGTGTGCTTTAGCGTTGTTTTCTACTTCTTCTTTCCAGATTCTTTCTATGGTCTTATTTGCACTTTGCATCGCGTCGTGGGAAGTGATGTTCATGTCCAAATATATTGATTCTTAAGCTTCTTCTCTCGCCAGGGTGTCTGCCATTTCATTCCCAACTATTCCAATATGACATTTGAGTTAGACGAATGTTACTTGTTTCCCCATCGTAGCGATGTCGTGGTTTAATTTTATTACCACATAAATTAGATAGTTCTTCGATTTACAATGTTTGTTGCTCTCCAGCGCCTTTATGGAACTTTGACTATCCGTGAATATAGCATATGACCAGGTGTTATTTTCATCGTCATTTTTGATCGACTTTAGTGCTTGCACGATGGCTATCATTTCCGCGGAATATGTCGAGTGTTTGCAGTCAATTTCATACGAGTACATTTCTTCTGTGCTATAATTCACATAGGAGCAACCTGTTCGTTGTGGTGTCTTTGACCCATCCGTAAATAAATATTGAGGGAGGCCACCGCGCTTTCACCTTGTCCCAAAACATGGAATTTCTGGTTTTCTTTGGATATCTAGAGTAGTCTTCTAAACTATGAGTCTCTATAATAGGTGCCGTCATTGCCGGGTAACTTTTTTGACTATAGGGAGATTTTCTTACATGTGCAGCAAGTTCGAGAAGAGAGGGAGTGCTTGTGTAAACGGAGGGGATTTCTTTTTTTCCCAATAGGATTATGTCGAGGCTTGCTGATTAAGATTAGTAATATTGGTTGCTGTTGTGTTGCACGCCGCGTAATTCTTTATTACAAACCTGGCTGCTAGAAGCTTACATCTATGTTCAAAAGGAAGCTCTTTTGCTTGGGCATATAATATGGGAATGGGCGTTGACTTTAACATACCTAAACATTTCCTTAGAGCTTCATTTTGTACGTTTGTAATACGATTTAATTTATTTTCAGAGGCTTGACCGTAGAATATGGAACCGAATTCGATTATGGATCTTATTGTTGATTTATAGAATATTAGCGCAACATTAGGGTTCGCTCCCCAGCTCGCATTCGTCACTTCCCTTAAAATGTTGAGATGTTTTTGGGCTTTAGCCCCAATCTTGTCTATGTGGACCTTCCAGCCTAGTTTAGTATCTAAGTAAAGACCCAAAAAACATTTATACATTCATTTACACCTATATCTTCAAAAGAACTCAACTGATTATTATGAAATTTAGATGGTTTGTCGAAAGTAGCCTGCAGATAGCCCCAAATTAATTTCAATTGTCTGCGCTCGTTACATTTGCTAAATTGGTTCCCTGTCTGTCGATCTTTTTTTTCTGTCAACTATGAATTAAAGTATCAAATTAGGAAAATGTAAAGAGCGCAACCGTTGAAATTATTAAAATTTTGTGTCTTTATTGGGACCCAGTCAAAGATGATTTTTCGTACAATGTGGTCGTTCCAGATCTTGATTTAACAAAATGGGCCATATTATCAGCAATAGGAATATTATAATCCGTTAGGATACCTTGGGACAGTTACCTTCCTAGCGAAAACTGTTCTACAAGAGACCAGGAAGTCAGACTTATCTTCAGAAATTTCGGAAAGACTTTCTAGATGATCTACCAAACTTGACCAACATAAAGATACCACGATATATCGAGCGAGATCAAACGTCTCATTGCTCTATCTTCGGTTTTGTGGACGCCTCATCTAAAGGTTGTTGTGCTGCTCTATACCTTCGCGTCCAATCCTCCAATTCCTCTAAACTTTACTTACTCAGGTCAAAGACAAAACTTGCACCAATAAAAACACTCACAATACCTCGTCTTGAGCTTATCGCAGCCCTGTTGCTTGTATAGAGTATAGAGTATTTCAACATTAAAAAATGTCAACTTGTTCACCGACGCAGCGATCGTACTTAGATGGCTTAGTACTCCGTCATATCAACTTAAGACCTTTATCGCAAACAGGGTCATTAAGATTCTGGACATCACGGAAATCATCTGGTGGCGTCATATACCTACTGGAGACAACCCAGCCGACTGCGGATCCAGAGGTCTATTACCCTCTCAACTTATTCATCATTCACTTTGGTGGCACGTTCCATCGTCCAGTTGATGAATGGCCTTCTACTAATAACACTGTTCCACCAAATAAACTGCCAGAACTTAAGGCTACTGCTTCCTCTCTCGTCTCTACAGATATGCCTTCAGGGACTTACAGTGACTTAGTATCTATCACGGAGAAATTCAGTTCTTACACTAAGCTTATACACGTTGTCGCGTATATTCTGGGATTTACTTATAACAAAAGTATCAGCAAAGAGCGAAGGAGGACTGGTGCGATATCAGCTGAGGAGTTTAGTAATGCCAATCTAACTATCATCCGTGGTCTTCAACATCATTATTACCCGGAGGTCTTTGCTAAAAATTGTAAGTGTTCAGCACTACTAAGCTCGCTGAGAACATTCATTGATGTTCAGGGTCTACTCAGGGTGGGCGGAAGAATTCGTAAATCAGGGCTCCCATACGAACAAAAACGCCCTCTTTTACTTCCTCGTCGCTCCCATTTAACCAACATCTTAATTGATTTCTATCATAAGAGCAATTTCATGGTGGGACCTCTGCTTTACAAGCCATCTATTTATAAACCATCTAGTTATAAACCAAAACTATTGGATACCTTCGTCCAAGATTCTCATAAAACAAAGGAAACGGTTTTGTAAAACTTGCACTCGTTATTCTAAACGACATTTTACTCCTCGTATGGGAGAACAACCTGCGATCAGATTCACTGATGTAAGGCCATTTTATGTCACAGGAGTGGACTTCGCTGGGCCCTTTCTAGTGAAAGAAAATTCACAGAGGAACTCACCCACTTCTAAGGCTTATCTGAGTCTTTTTGTATGCCTCTCCACAAAAGCTCTCTTCCTTGAGCTGGTCAACGCTTTAACAACAAAGGCATTCATTGATGCATTAGAGATCTTCATTTCACGTCGTAGATCACCATCTTTAATCATTTCGGATCGAGGAACCAACTTCGTCGGGGCCTCAAACTACTTAAAGGAGATAAAGGTTTGGATCAACTATGACAAAACTCAGTCAGACTTCATGACTTTCGGAGCTAATGGTAGCATTAAATGGAAGTTCCAACCACCTTCAAGTCCACATTTTGGTGGTTTGTATGAGGCAGGCGTCAAAAGCGTCAAATCTCTGCTAGTGAAAACTTTAGGAGCTAAACTTTACCAGGTTTAGGTTCAACGTCATTACAATTCATAATAGAGAAAACGTAGTATTTTCATTTAATTTATTAAATTTTGAATATCTTTAATTATTGTATTTTTTGTAAAATATTTTTTTGTTAGCATGTTTTTTTTGTTTTTTTATTTTTTTTAATTTTAAGATACATGTGAAATTGTATTACTTTATTTTTTGCATTTTGTTTTATTTATTTTTATTTATATATATACATTTATTATTTTTATTATTATTATTATTTTTTTTTTTTTTGCTCCTAAGCTTACT
>KZ651387.1:418497-437260 GCA_001010745.2 Gerris buenoi
TTTTATTTTTTTTATTTTTTAAATTATTGTGATACTTTTAGTAATAGGTTTTAAAACGTAGTACATATCAAACCCAGTTGTTTGCTAAGAAGTTTTTGCTATTTGGAGTCCATGTAAAGTTAACCCTTTGTACTTGAGCCTGATACTTATACATATTTACGCTATCTCACCTGTATGTATTTTATATACATTTACGCTATCATACCTGTATCGCACTGTTATATGCTGATTGACTACGACACCCTCTGTCATCTGTACACCATCCGTACAGGTACTACCTTATTCCGTCAAATGTACCAAGGATGGCGCCTTACTCTAAAATAAGACGAGTGAAATCTCTTCAAGAAGGTCAGCTACAATTAATTATATTTATTATTTAACTTTTATTAAAAACATATAATATGAACGAAAAAGCGCATTATAATATAAACTCAACAACTTCCTTTAACGTTTATATTAAAAAAGAATTTACTACTAAAGGCTTATGTTACTATTGTCTTCATCCTCGGCACTACAGCTCTCGAAGAGCCTGGGCCTGCAGCACTTCGCGATCCAATAGTCCTCCACCTCCTCACTCCTATCCTCCTCAGATCGGTCTCCACCTGATCTAGCCATCTCAATCTTGGGCGCCCTCTAAGTCTTCTTCCACCAGGTTTACCATCATGTAACTTTTTAGCCGCCCTAATCACTGGCATTCTCTCAACGTGACCTAGCCATCTCAGCCTATTTTTCTTAATCTCCGCCACCAGGTCCCGGTTTGCCGTAAATAATATGCAGCTCATCATTGTACCAAAGTCTCCATCGTCCATATTCGTTCATAGGGCCAAAAATTCTTCTCAATAGCTTTCCTCCGACCTCTCCCAACGCCGCAAGCAGCTTTCATCAGAGTTTGTAAGAGTCCAAGCCTCCAATCCGTATAATAAATACAACAGGCCGGATGCCAGTTAGATAAACTTTGATCTTCATTTCTCGACTTAAGAGTCTACTTTTTTGGTATCTTCATTAAGGAGAAGTACCATCTATTTCCTGCCGTTAGTCTAGCTCTTACTTCCTCCGATACACTGTTGTTATTAGTGATTAGGGATCCAAAATATTTGAAGTTTTTAGTTGACTTAAATAAGTCACCTCCTAACAACACCTCTTCTAGAGGTTCTCTTCCTTCTCTGCGAGTCATTAGCATATACTCTGTTTTATTTTTGTTAATATTTAGTCCCAGTTCAGCAACTTCTTGCTTCAATGGCATGTAAGCCTCTTCCAGGGCTCTTTTAGATCTAGCCAAAAGTCCAACATCATCTGCGTATGCAAGGCATTGGGTTTGCCGGTTGAACTGGGTTCCTCCTGGGTTGCCAGGTATTTTTCTACTGCCCTTTCCAAGGAGGATAAAAAGAGTTGCTGACAGTACGTCCCCCTGCCTCAGCCCTCTTCTGACCTCAAAGGATGGCGACAAACACCCATCTATTTTAACCTAGCTCCTTGTTCCCTTCTTCTAATCGTCCCTTGTACTATTGTCCTATCATTCCAATAATAAAAAAAAAAATTATGATAATATATTAAGGAATTTGAAAAAAGTGTAGACTAGATCATGCGTTCAAATATCTATATAAGTTAATAGCGATCATTTTCCGAGTCTACGCGCCACCTCAGGTACCTCCACATCTGGTGACCCTCGACACGAAGAACACATCTTTAAAAGAAAAGCTAAATTTCATTCATGATGTCAACGTCAGAAACCGAAGTCAACAACCAAGGAGTTCAATGGACATATATATTCCTGAACAAAGTGAGTACCTACTCGAACGTTTTACTTAATAGAGTAGCTGTTAAAGTCCCTCTTTTCTTTTGAGGAAAACCAGACATCAGCTCTGGTTTTTACAACTAGAATTTTAATATCTTTAACTAAGTAGCAATTCTACTAGTATTCACTAACACATAATATATCATTTTATTATAAAATTAAAATATACATCACAAGTTAATCTTGACAATTTCAAGTAAAGACATGATAAATAAATAAAAATAAACAAATATATATCATCGCTCCCCTCTGAATCGAGTAGCTAATATTTGATTAATATGCCTCCTGCACTCTTCACCATCATCCAACATTACTATGTAGTGGAGTTGTCCTAACCTTTTGGTTATGTTTCCAAAAGCCCATCTCACACCAGGATGTCTATAGTCCCGCACCTGTACTCTCTCCCCTTCTTTAAATTTCCTTTTTGCTTGAGGTCCCTGTTCATTCCTTGGTGGTGATTCTGATTTTGTTGAAGGTGGTGTTGGTAACATAAGATCCAATCTAAGTTATATAATCTTAGTTTGTATTCAAACAACTAGAAGGCCCGTCCCTCGGGGCGAAGGAAAAAGCGGGCCAAACATCGAGCCGCCTTTGTGTCACTGACAGAACGACAGGCTGGAAGGGCCTAGTAGATACAAGAGTGGATTCATCGGTAATACCAGCAAACCGAGTGCGAAAGCGTAACGCAGACCCCGCGTTTTACTTTCTCTCGAACAACGGTATTATAGCAGTAGATCTGAAAAACAGACAAATCATCGACGGACTTACACGCATTGCATGAGTTCGTCTCAAGACACGATAAGGAGAGGACCGTGGGTTTACATTGTTTTTAAAAATTTCTTTAGATGTCTATCGGTCAGTTATCAACTCTATTGTCTCTTTATTTTGGTCTAAAGTTATTTAATCTTTATTTCTTTTTTTTACAGAAGTGATTTAATTAATTTATTATTTAATAAATTATCTTGGGATAATATTTAATTTATTCGAAAGTGATCTAATTAATTTGAGTTATTAACAGTAAATATTAAAACATTACTTGTATATTGCAAATTAATATTTATCTCGTCTTATTCCGATACGTGTCAATTTATTAATTTATTTAATATGCCAGATCTACGTAATGTAAAGAGTGCAGTAAAGCGTGCGAGGAGGATTCCAAGTTTCTTTTATTTTAATTGTCAAGGACTGAATGATTCGAAGCTTAAATTAATGAGACAAGAAACAAAAGGTAAATGGAAGTGTCTACAGTGCAAAGACCCCTCTAGCTCAAATACAGTTCAGCCACATCAACCAACGGTGTCTCTGCAAATATGTCAGGAAATGCGATTGTTGATGGACGAGTACAAACAGGAAACAAACCGATACATAGAGCTCTGCATAGAGAGGAGCACAAAAGAATTGAAAGAATGTATAGAATTTTTAAGTTTGAAATATGATACTGTCATGGAAGAAATAAAAGCTCTCAAAAACAGTAATAATATTTTAGAAGAAGATAACTATAAACTGCAAGAAGAGCTGAATAATATTCAGCAGTATTGACGCGTCGATAATATCATTAACTCAGGGATACCGACCACCAGAAATGAGGCGATGCCAGCTTTACATGAGCAAGTAGCTAAAGTACTGCAAGTAGATTATACTCATAATGACATTAGTACTGCTCATAGATTGCCTTCTTATAACACAGAAGCTCCTAAACCTATAGTTGTTAAGTTCGTGAGAAGATGGAAAAAAAGAAGAATGGATCAGGGCCTATAGGAATCTATGTCGTCTGGACAACTCAAGACCAGGATTACCCGCTAATATGTTGTCCTAACTTCTCTCAAGGTAGAATGTTTATGTCAGATCACAGATCACCTTACCCAATATAATAAAGACCTCTTAAATAGGACTAGACTAGCAGCAAAAGAAAAGGGCTATAAATATGTATGGTTTAATAATAATAAAGTTCATAGTAAGAAAAATGGACGGAGATAAAGTTTTTCAGGTTAAAAGTGGTAGATATAAACAAACTTTAAATACGTATAACCAAAAATTAAAAAAAAGTGTATATCATCATGAATGGTATTATTAAAAATAAATAAAGTAAATCACCTCAATAAATATAATATATTGATTACTATTTATACCATTTTATTTATATGCTATATATCGATCTTGTTATTGTTATTAGTTTAGATAATGTCAGTTTATTTAATGTCGTTAGTAAAATTTATAATTATTAGGTTTGTTCCAACCGAGCATTGTACCGTCCGCGGGATCGTCACCGTCATGCGCAATAGATAAAAGCCGTTCCAAGCTGACTTGGGACAGTGTTTCGTACCGTACACGAAACTGTTCCATCCCCGCCAGGGATCGTTTGCGAACCGTTCACTGTACGGTCCCAACGATCCTCTGACAATACCATGTACTGTTTTGTATGACATGCGCAGTTATGTCAATCGTTACAAATATCAACAGGAAGGTTCTCAAACTGTTAGGTTTCCTTAAATGTTTTTAATACAGTGCGAATTATAGTCCTAAACTCGTTCCAACCTGACATAATTTTATTATAGTACAATGTTAGCGCATGCGTATAAAACCAGTCCTAAACGATTCCCGAACGATCCGTGGGACGATACAAAGGACGGTACAAATAGCGGGGTTGGAACAAACCTATTATAATTTAACTAAAAAAATAGTCAATATTATTCTAGTCATGTTTTTAGGTTTATATTCTTCTAAGTCCGACATTATATTTATTAAATTCTTCAATAAACTTTAGATTATTTGAATTGCTTAGACTCACAAATGGTTAAAAATGAAGTAATAGTAGAAGTAGAAAATTATAATTTAGATTTTTTAAAATGTAATAGTTTAATTTTTTTCCACACTAACATAAGATCTATTGGAAAGAACTACGATGGATTACTGTTACTATTAAATAATTTAAGTAGACAATTGGATGTCATCATTCTGACCGAAGCTTGGCTTAAATCCTATGAGAATTACTACAATATAGAAGGATATAATGCTTATTTTGTTGATGGAATGAATAGAGCCGGAGGCATTGTAGTATTCTGTAAACACCATATTGATGTCATGGAAATTGTAAACAGACCGATAATGAACTGCAATAGCTCCTACTTAAATTAAAAATAAAAAATGAATTGTTTAATTTAACATCTTTTTATCGATCAGCTAAAATATGTATTGATACATATGTTAAAAATTTGGAAACATTTTTAGATAAAAATAAGTTGACTGATGTTGATGTTGGAAAAGGTGCAGTATCCTAATTCGGGTATCGAATCCATCTTATATTTCGTTTGAAACAAAGACTTTGAAAACACGAATATGTTTTCAAAGCGCAATCCTGTCGGATGATACAGAAGTCCCTATTAAGGTGAGGCGAAGAGCCGATTACGAGACGTCGAATGCTGTTCGGTAATATTGGTGAACGTTTAATGAATATTTACTATTGTCGTCCTCCTCAGGCATAATATCATAAATATCCAAAGACATGTTATTCTGCATACTCTCCATTTTAGACTAATCATTGAGCACATCATCTGTATTTATACACGAAATTGAATCATATAAATACTATTTACGTAATTATTTAGGGATCATTATGAAGTGGACAGTCAAAGGAGAAGGACTGATAAACAGCGTTATCGATAAATTACCGTTTGAAGTTCATTTACCCACCTACAATTACTGTGGACACGGTACTAAACTAGAAGAACGATTAAAACGGGGTGATAAACCCGTCAACGAATTAGACAGTGCTTACCTTGAGCACGACATTGCTTATTCCTAAAGTAAAGAGCCCAATTTCAAAAGACAGGCTGATAAAATTCTCAATTCTCATCAAAAAAGCTTGAAAACGAGTCAAAGCTCCCAACTCATCACTGGGAGAAAGAGCATCGGCATACCTGGTGACTAACATTATGAAGGGAAAAGTGAAACTCGGAGGTAAAATGAAGAAAGGCATGTGGTCATTTGAAACCAAAACAAGACAAGATGGTAAGAAAGCAGCAACGACAAAGCAAGAAGCATCGCGGTGGTGGCGTCATCGGAGTCTGCAAACGAAGTAAACCTAAATCGCAAAAGAGACCATTCCGACGGTTAAAGGCACCAAAGACCGGTCGATTTTTCCACTTCTTTTGGCAGGTTTGGGTGCATTGGGAAGCGTAATCGCGAGCTCCTCGACTGGTGTCAAATCATACAAGAATTCGAAAATATCGCAAAAGACTGGAAGAGTTACAGAGACATAACTTTGTTATGTCTTGGCTCCGTATCAACCGTATCAATATGGTAGAGGATTGTTCCTCGCTCCCTGTAGAGTAGGATCATCATTGCACAACGCCAAACATCGCAAGTCCCAAAAATCTGATATTGGTCCTGCCCGCGGAAGCCATGAGTAATTACGACATCGATAACTACGCGGGCATATTAAAAATCCCACACTTTCGAGGTGTGTACATAAAGGACACTTGGATTTTTCGTCTATCCCGGGAACTCATGGTCTTGCGTCGTTGTAAGTAATCACGTTGCCTCGGTATTTGACAGCTATATGGTTTACCCCCACCTCCGACTGTAATGTCTTATCTTACTGACTGATACGTATTTTTTAATTCCGAACCGATTCAGGATTCAGTTTGACGGCAAGCTTTGTGGACAGTGTTATGTTCGCCCGTAATATACTTAGAATAAGTCTACAAGAACAGATACGTATTAAGAGAACACTAATGAGAACAACTATATTGAATAAATGTTAACAAGACGTAGACAGATAACAATAATAAACAACTCAACTCATATTTATATGACAGTTGTTTCCATGACAACACAACATCCCCCTTTCTTTATGGTTGATACCTAACGGGACGTCTTGATATCCTGCCATATCTGGTTCTAACAGCTCCTTTAGGAGTAGGCGGATGTTGGATGTTCACACTCTTCTGGGTTCCTACCCACGGGAGTAGCTATTTTATTATTATTATTTTTTTTTTGGCTTTTCCCAGGTTGGAGCTTCCAGCATATCTGGCTCATGAGGAGCTAACACAAGCTGAGCTCGATTACGTCTTAAATTTTGACCGTCCGTCTCCACTTGTAACTTCGAGGTTCCTCAGCTTTACGCACCACATGCCCATACCTTCTGAGGTCAGGTTTCCACACATGTTGTCCTCGGCTTAGTGGCTGAAGCTCTCTAGCTCTACGGCGACGATCAAAATTTAATTTCATTTTTTGCATGCTTTCTTTCCCCTTTTCACGCAGATGTCCAAAGCGAACTGTCTTCGGCCGTAAGCTTCGAGGTAGAGTAGTCCTTAGTTTCCGTCCCATCAGGAGCTCTGCTGGACTTGGTCGTCCCTCTGTTGGAGCAGAACGATATGCAAGAAGTCCTAGGTGCGGGTCACCGCCTTTGGAAAGTGACACATCTGTCATCTGTGATCTGTCACTTAGAAATGTTGTTATTATTTTGTATTAAGAGTAGAATAAAAATGTTAAATGTTTTATAGAATATAAGTGTTAATTATTAAGTAAAATCATGGTAAAAGAAGATTTATTAGAAAGGATGTTCATCACGACCTTTACCGCTGCTTTAGCTTGACCATTACTCTGGGGAAACCTTGGACTGCTTGTGATGTGTTTAAACCCGTATGATCTTGTAAACGTCTCAAACTCGAAGGAATGGAACTGCGGTCCATTGTCGGACCGAACTATCTTAGGCACTCCCAAGCGCCCAAATAGACTTTGTAAACGACTTATAACTTGGCTACTACTAGTCGATGTCAGCGCAAATACTTCCGGATACCGGGAAAAGTAGTCGACTGTTATCAGATATTCTTTATCGAGAATAGTAGCTAAATCAACACCTACCATCATCCACGGTCCTTTCGGCAACAGCGTCGGTTTCAGAGGTTCCACTGGAGTGTTCCTGTTCTCAATACAAGATTTACAACTTTCCACCAACTGTTGCAACTGCATGGATAATCTGGGCCACCACACCGATTCTCGGGCTCTGGCTCGGCATTTAACTATGCCTAGATGACCTCCATGTAGTCTCTCCAACATATCTTTCCTTAACCTGGTAGTAATAAAAATTCTTCTATCCTTTGTGATCAATCCTCCGGTTATTACAAGATCACAGCGATACGCGTAGAATTGTTTTATGTCTGATGGCATTTCTTCATTTCACGGCCATCCATTTTTTTATATATTCAATTAACTTCATGGATTTAGGGTCGGCTCGCTGCGCAGCCTCCACCTCTTGTAACCTTTGGTCACTCACAGGCAATGACTGCCTTAAGGATAACGCCAGAAGTTCTTCTTTTGCAGGACTTTCTGCCAGAGTTTCCTTGATCGGCGATCGAGACAATGCGTCCGGAGTATACAACGTTTTACCCGGAACGTGCACACCATTATAATTAAATGCCAACAACCGAATTCTGAATCGTTGCAGTCTCGGAGAAAGTTCACTTATCGGTTTGGAACCCAATAGGGCCACTAACGGCTTATGGTCCGTTTGCAATAGAAATTTTGATCTGATCCCCTATCAGATCCCTGAGAATCTCTCGCAAGCCCAGGTAGACGCAAGAGCTTCCTTCTCGATTTGTGCGTACCTTCTCTCCGCATCATTCAGGGATCTGAATATAAAATGAACGGGCCTCCATTTTCCACCACCTTGGTATTGTTCCAAAACCGCGCCCAAACCGTACGAAGATGCATCAGCTGACACTCTAGACTCCTTTTTTGAATCGTACAGGGCAAGTACTGGTGGTTTAGATAAATTTTCCTTGATAACCTTAAACGCACGATCATGACTTTCCGTCCAGCCACTCAGCGAATCGTCGTCGCGAAGAAGATCAGGTAATGGTGCTGTCATATCAGTCAAATGCGATAAAAATCTAAGGTGATATGTAACCATTCCTAGAAAACTCCGTAGCTGTTTCCCATTTTTAGGTCTCGGCATCGCCACTGTTGGAGACCAACAGTTGTTATTTATTTATTTTACTTTATTATTTATGTTTATTATTTCTGTAAAAAATGGCAATATTTTTAGCACACTTTGTTCTTCAAACGGACATATCACTTTCTACATTTAAACTCATTTTCTTCGTTAAAATTACGTTTACTTAATATATTCATTTGTAAATATCGTAAGATTCGCTGGATAACCACGATGAAACCTCCTCTCCTTCTTCACTGGAATTCAAACATATGTTTCTACGTAAGACTTTCTTACGTAATACGTAACATAAGATAAGGGACCCGTATCATGCGATATAACGCACTCGCCCTCCAGATTCTGTAGAAGAAGGAACACATCGCTTTTTAAGAAAAGCGACGGCACGTGGACGTGTCAATTTCATTCATGTTTTAATAAGTTTAATTTAACTTAGTATCAGGGCCCTCAGCATCACTTTAAGTCATCTCTTTAATTCAGTATCTTCTCATCTCGTCGAGTCAGATGAAGACGCCGGACTTGCAGATCGCAGCCTAGGTCGCAGCTTCAGCGCAGACCAGTCACCACGGCTAAGTCCATTTTATATATTATCTAAAATTCTATGTAAATTCAGTAAATTCAATTTAAATTCAGTGTGAATGTGTGTATGAATGATTGTTTTGGTGTGAAACAATTTTGTACTTAAAATTTAACTTAACTTAACTTGTGTGAATGAAGAAGCTTCACTTATGCTAAATTCTTTTTTTCTTTGATCTATTGTCTGTATTTGGTTTCGGAACTAATACAGACAATATATCTATTTAACTTCAAATTCACTTCAATTTGTAAAACAACTGCTGGTAACCTTTATACACATCGTGGCGTGTGCCACATATCATATCATTTTATTATATGCTCTATCGTTAAACTATCAATTTCTGTTCGTAGTTTTATTTTCCTTTTTAAGGTGGTCCTTTGGGTATTTATAGCAATCATTTCGTACAGTAATTTTGGAATTTAGATTCTTAGAATATCATATAAGGTGCGAACCCTATCAGTCTAACAGCCACAATAGCCTTCACCTTACTGTGATCCACTGACAGCCCATCACAACTCACAACGTGTCCAAGGAATTTAACTTCTGATTTCCGGAATGAACACTTTTTTTCGTTTAGCGTGATACCAGCTTCCAGTAGCCGATCTAAAACTTTAGCTAACCTTCGATCATGTTCCTCCTGATCCTTCCCAAACACTAGAACGTCATCCATCAGATTTACCACACCTTCTACGCCCTCCAAGGTTTCCGACACGCGGCGCTGGAAATGCTCGCTTGCACTCGTAATCCCCTTGGTAATCGGTTGAACATAAATCTACCAAACGGCGTCAAGAAGGCTGTTATTTTATGAAAACTCTTGTCAAAGCTTACCTGAAAGTAACCCGTTCTAGCGTCTAACTTTAAAACATTTTTGCATCCCCTATCCTTGCTACACACTCATCAACCGAGGGCAATATATGGCGTTCTCGTTTAACCGCTTTGTTGAGCTCCGTGTAATCCACACAAATCCGGACCGCTCCTCCGAGTTTCGGAACGACGACTAAACCTGCACACCATTCTGTAGGTTCATTTACTCGCGAGATTACACCCTCTCTTTCTAACCGTAGCAATTCTTCTTTAGTTTTCTCCAAAAGAGGATATTGCCTTTTGCCCCTACTGCTCCTAGGTA
The DNA here is from genome assembly GCA_001010745.2 of Gerris buenoi. Taxonomy (NCBI): domain Eukaryota; kingdom Metazoa; phylum Arthropoda; class Insecta; order Hemiptera; family Gerridae; genus Gerris; species Gerris buenoi. Next base: position 428,948 of record KZ651387.1, read on the forward strand.
GTAACAGTCCTCGCTATCCCGGTTTTCTCCTTGACTTGCAGCATTCATCTGAGAACTCACATTAGGACAGAACTTAGCCCAATGTCTACGTTTCTTGCACTTACGGCACGTGCTATTTCAGGCAGGACACCTTCTTGGTTCATGTACCCTACCGTAAGCCTTACAAGATTCAGTTTGTTTAGACCGTCTTGACAAACTCTGTTGACGCGACCCTCCAGTAGATGACTCACCTCGGCTTCGACTCGTAACCCGTTCGACCTCAATTTTCGGCGTTAAATACCACGGACCACCGACTGCTGCTTTCGGACATATTCAGCCTGCTTAACCCGTACCGCCGTTTCTAGCTTTAGCTCCGCATCCATCTGAAGCGCTTTGGATAACCTTCCGTCCCAAATACCGACTACAATCCGATCTCGAACTAACTCGTCACGTAATTCACCGAACGCGCATGTATCAGCCAGTTTGTTCAGGTCCTGAATGAACGGCTCCACGGCCTCGTCCGGTTCCTGGACACGACGATTGAACTTAGCCCTCTCGTAAATAACTTTCTTTTTTCTTACGTAGAACATCGTTTTCGTTCGAAGAACATCGAATCACTTTACGAGAGCAGCGTAGCTATTTAATTCTGCGCTGGTGGGTTTTATTGAGGATAAAACCTCATCTACTTTGTCGCCCATAACATATAAAAGCGTATTCACTTGGCGTTCTTCAGTTTTTTCCGAAAGCCCCGAGCAAACCCTGTATCTTTCGAACTTTTTGCTCCACAACGACCATTCTTCACTTATAAAAGAAAACGGCGGCACTACATTCGGAAACTAAAACGATGTGAAGGTACCATATTTAATAGTATTTACACTCGCGTCAAAACATAGCTTCGGAGTTTCTTTTTCCTTTGATATATTTTCCCAATATTGTCCTAAACGTAAACAAACAATTTCGGGAAATTAAACTTCAAATAAAATGTTGACAATATTCTTTACTCACGCTTCTAACGATCCCGCCGCTGCCACCATGTTATGTTCGCCAGTAATATACTTAGAATAAGTTTACAAGAACAGATAGGTATTAAGAGAACACTAATTAGAACAACTATATTGAATATATGTTAACAAGACATAGACAGATAACAATGATAAACAACTCAACTCATATTTATATGACAGGTGTTTCTATGACAACACAACAGACAGCTCTGTCTGATTTTTCTATATATGATGCATCATATGAACGAGCATCAGAAATGAACCACACTTTCACCCTGACAGGTTCCTCGACGGAACTCTCGACCTAATAAGTACTTAAATCGAAAACTCGACAAATAGTGTTCTATAACTCTTATCGGCAATCTCCACACTCTAATGTAAGAATTACGTTTTCTCAGTCGAATTCGATCGGTCTTTTGCTCGATTTTGATCCAATACCAGAGGCCAGAAAATGGCGATTGGAATCCGACCGTATCGTGGATATATCACCCGTTATGAACATACAGATTGAATGTAACAACGAGGGAGGTTATAGTAACCTATTGCGAGAGGACTATTCGAGCGTCAGAACACATATTATTTATACCTTGTTTCCCCGAGTACCACCAGGGTATAAATTGATTGAGGTACCCCCTAAACCGATTTATTACCCCGTCAACACTCGAAGGATTGACAACATCAGGCTGCGCTTGCTGGATTAAAAAAAAATTGTTGGACTTTAGAGGAGAAACAGTTACAGTAGTATTACACTTGACCGAGAAAAGGTGAAATGGGGCTGGATTTTAGCGCTTATAAGCGACATAGAGGGGTCTGTCTGACCATTCACGGAAACGGTTTGGTTCTATACATACCCAACAGGTACGAGGACATGTTAAGGCGGAAAGGATACACGGCGCGATCGCTATGGATGTTCTAAAGACTATTTCGTGAAATTTACAACATTATACTGTTGACCTGCGTGCTTCATTCTTTTTAGAGGCCAACAGAGCGTTAAACAAACTTATATATAAATGTGAAGAAGTCGGAAAGCAGATCTATAGTATAAATGGATGTCATTACAAGGTCGAGAGATGAGTTCAATTCTGTACGAAATGTATACACAATTTCAAGTCTTCTACTACCACAAAAATAATTCAGAACCACTGTTAAACATGGAAGAGTTTAATAAATTGGCTCCTATAAGAGTAATCGACTGCAGTAAGCAAAGAGATGCGATAAAATCGTCTGCGGTAGACCCCTACCGCAGTGCCTTGAGTTTTCTGCGAGAGAGAATTTTCCGGCAAACACAAGTGCCTACTGTTTAATTCTACACGACATTCTCATACAGTACACGCTCTATGGCGGAATGATCCATCGAGTGGTATATAATGGTCGTAGACCAGAGGGGCAGGCAACCAGTTTATGTTAAGTGTTTATTAAAGCAAAATGTTGTCTTCATTCACCACTCTGACCGAAAATAATAACTGGCCGAATAAAAGTTGTACCGCCGTATTGGATATTCAGTTTTGTCATGGAACCAAAAATGTACGTGAGATTGCCATAGTAGACGTGGACCAAAATTCCTTTTCCAGTGAACAACAGATCCCCGAAGTTCGTTCACGTTGATCTCCTTGCACATATAATCAAGAATATATGAATAATCTCCTGAATATCAACTAAAATATCAACTAGAGAATATTTTCCTTTCGCAATACGATTTCATTTTCATGAAAGGTTTCGGCAAAGGATCATATTTAAAACAACTGTATACATCGCATTTTACGCAAATTTACCCGTTGGACGAGTTAAGATTCCCTCCACCAGTTTGATCAAGAAATATATTATCGGTCAATATTAATCTGCCAGAACCGGAAACACAACATCAGAAGAATTCCTCACCACTTCAGGTGTCCGGCAGGGTGATATTCTCAGCCTATACCTGTTCATAATTCTTATGGACGGTATAATAAATGACTGTAAGAGTGAGATGAAACCCTTTAAGGTAGAGAACTGGAAGATAAACCCAGTGAAGCTTTTATTGCTGGTTGCTGGCATATCGTAGTTCTTCTGGCAGGCTCAGCAGAGCGGCTGCAGCGAAACATGGATGTGTGGACATCGGACTTGACGTCGATGAGTGAAAACCGAATTCTCTTAACTGAATTCACACTGGCAAATAAACACTCGATAAACTGAACATAACTACAAATATACACAACTAAAATTATACAACTACAATTTGTACTCGCTACTACAACGATCAATAGACAACAAATAATGTAAACATCTGAAAAAATATATCTACTCAAACTAATCTTTTAGAATATTTACTCTATTTACGCGTAACAACACATTACAGCACCATCTTATATAATATTTATTTATTTAAACTGCTTACCTCAATTTACATTTGAATAATTATTGATCATTTAAATGTGCTGAACAGACTGACTTCCACAGCACAGACATCCACCCTCTAGTGGAGTTATTATTCCTAAATGTTAAGCATAGTCAAAAATTGTAATTCATTATAAATAAAGGAATTAATTAAATAAAAAAAAGAGACCACGGTGATCTGCCGGGAACCGATCAAACACGCAATTATGGTAGGACCAACCCAGCTTAAACAGGTGGAAGAATTCGAGTACCTTGGAGCAGTCTTGAGTGCTGGTGGCAAGCCAGATAAGGATCTGAATGCTAGGATCGCAGCTACAGGGAGGCTGCACAATGCATTTAGAAGAGCCTTTCGGATTAAGAGAGAAGTCTCTAAAAGACCAAAAATGGCGGTGTATAACTCCACATACTTACCCACCCCGAGACAGGTTGTGAATCCTGGGCACTAACTTCAATTAGATGCAGTCGACTTTAGACAACAGAGATGCGCTACCTGAGACGAACTGCGGGCAAGACCCGAAGAGATCGAGTTAGGAACCAGACCATCAGGAGGAGTGTACAAACAGAGCCTCTATCTGATAGGATTGATAGACACTAGCTTCACTGGTTTGGCCACGTGACCAGGGTAGAGGACCACAGAATCCAAAATCAAGTGACGGAGTCGAAGAGCGAGAGAAGGTGGCCTCCAGACCGTCCGAGAATGACTTGGCTAGACTCCCTAGAACCAGCTTTCCGCAAACGGGGTATCGACCCTAGAAATGACAGGACTATGGCTTCTGACAGGAAAAGCTGGCGACATCTTTGTACTTGTACATTCTCAACACCGAGAGGTAGATGAGGACTGGAATAAGTAAATAAGGATCAAGCAGTCAGTGGAGGCTCGGTTGGGGACAGAGAAAGCAGGCTTTCGTGCGCAAAGAAGGTGTGTAGATCTCATAAACACACTAAGGATTATCCTAGAGCTGAGTCTGTAATTTCTGGCCCTGGGCTATCTTCCCAGAGGCATGCTTATGCTACCAGGTGTGACCACAGGTTGCGGATAGTGGAATGACCTTCAGGTCAACTGCGATATAAGCAGGCAGTGTTCTGTCGAAAAAGCAGTCGTGGACAAGGGCAGGGCTACGTCTCGTTAGTATGTGGCAGCCCCACTGACGAGGCTAAGGGACCTAAAGGTTAACAACCAATAGTTCCTGAACTTTAATCTTTTACTGAAACCATAAGAAAAAAATAACCGGACTGTAACTCTAGATTCGACCTTTGGCATAAAATTAAGGGCACGTATCGGAACATGGAATGTTAGAATATTGGCCCAAGCAGGTAAACTAGCTCAAGAAGCCAGAGAGGCTAGCAGACTTAAAATTGAAATCTTAGGGGCTTAAGTGAAGTTAGATGGACAAAGTTTGGAGTAAATAACTTCTATCTTGACAGCGATTCCTTTTCTCCGGAACGAGAGGTGTTAACCCTGATAAAGAATGCGGCGTGGGGCTCCTGCTAAGCCAGCAGGCTTATTACTCATTGCTCTCGTGGGAGCCTGTCAATGAGACAATTATTACAGCAATATTTTACTCTTGAGTTCGAAATATTAATGCTATGCACCCACGGAATTAGCACAGACGGAAGAAAAAGAACGCTTTTATAGTCAACTTAATGAAGTGCTGAACAAAATCCCTAAAGGAGATATCCGCATACTTCAGGGTGACTTCAATACAAATATAGGCACTGATAACACTTGATGCTGAATTAGTCATGGGGAAACACGCTATTGGAGAGCAGAACGCGAATGGTGAACTCAGACATAAAGAGTCGCATCAAGAAAGCAAACGCAGCCTTCTTACAGTTATATCCAATCTGGCGTAACAATATTATCTCAAAGCAAACTTAAATCCGTATCTTCAATACCAATGTTAAGACAGCCCTAATGTATGCTAGTGAGACATGGCGAGTGAATGCTAAAACCACCTCTCAACTACAGGTATTTGTAAACCGATGTCCGGCACATCATGGATGTGTGGTAGCCAGAATCAATCACCAATGAAGAACTATGGATACATACAGGACAGGCCCCTATGGACAGACAGAATGGAGATGGTTGGGACACACCTTAAGGAAACCAGATGAAGCCATTGAAAAAAAGGCTTTGGAGTGGAATCCATAGGGCGCAAGGAGAAGGGGTAGGCTGAAAGGGACATGGCGAAGAACAGTGGAAAAGGAAACTGGACATGTTGGAAAATCCTGAGGTAAACTCAGGAACCTGGCTATGGATCGAGATGGGTGGCGGATTCTCCCGGATGCCCTATGTTTCTATTGGAGCCACAGGAATAAAGTCGCCTCTTCAATTCAACATTATTAACTTTTTATTTATTTATTATTTTATTTTTTACTCGGTTACGGTTACATCAAAACAATTTTTTTTTAAACTACTATTTTCAATCTCTTGATTAATATAATAATTAATTCAGATTAATAATTAAATCTATTAAGAAATAATTAATTTTGAACAACTTAAATTAAATTCACTTTTGCGTCTTTACTAATATTATATGAAGCTGTTGAGGCGTATGATAGAATAGAATACCATTTTTTAGTTTAATGAGCACAAAAGAAAATATTTTATGCCATAACAAAAATTAAAAAGTTAACTTCATAAACTTAACCAGCCATTGCCTGTGGTTTTTACAAAAAGATATTTATAATTTTTAATACTTTATAGACTTCTGATTTTATATATTTTATTCTTACTTATATTTTAATTGCCGAATCGGTGCGCTTCGCGTACCTTATCCGTCTGGAAGTTGGCGCTGTGTTTTAAAAATAATAAAAGCAATATAATTAATATATCTATATTGTTAAATAATTTCGCATTTTAGTGAAAGTAGGTTATATTATATTTTTATGAATTTTCAATTATTCTATTTTATATCTACCTTCAATTTTCAATTTTAGGTACAATGAGTCTATGTAACAAATTTAAGATCTTTGAATCCACTGGAAGCTAAGATAATAGTATCTGATTAAATCCAAGATGGTGGCCATATGTTGAAGTGAAAGTACCTAGCATTAATTTTCTTCTTTAGCTACTATAAGACCACGTACCAAATTTCTGATCTCTAGAAGCTGAGATAATAGAATTTTATTAAATTCAAGATGGCGGTAATAATTCAATACAGTGGCCATATTGTTGAAGTAAAAGAATCTTTAATTTTTGTTAGCTACCGTAAGTCCATGCACCAAATTTCCGTCTCTGGGTCCTCTGGAAGCAGAGATAATAGAGTGTTATTGAATCCAAGATAGCGGTTACAATTCAATATGGCGACCCTATGTAGAAGTAAAAGTGTCTTTAATTTTCTTCTTTAGCTACCATAAGTCTATGTACCAAATTTCAGATCTCTAGGTCCACTTGGAGCTGAGATAATAGAATGTAAATAAATCCAAGATGGCGGCTATAATTCAATATGGTGGGCATATATCGAAATCAAAATGGCCATACTTTTCTATTTATGGTACACTCTATCTATGAACCAATTTACAAACCTCTGTGTTAATGGAAGTAAGAGAATTAGTGATCAGTCAATCAGTCAGCCAGTCACTGTCACTCTTAGTTTTATATTATATACATATTATATAGATTATTTCTTTATTTATTTTATAAATGCTAACTATTTATCTAAGTTTTAATTTATTGTTGTGTATTGCTACTGTTTTCTTTATTATAATAGCCTTTATTATTTGATGTTATTGATATTTTATGATTTTTAAATTTAGTATTAATATTTTTTGTAATCTCTTAAATTGTTTTATTTGTACCGAGCGCCCATCCCGTGGTTATGCCGCCTTGGGGCTCGTTAAAAATAAATAAATAAATTCAGGTATTACATTAGAGTTATTTTTTTTTATATTAAATGACATTATTAATGTCAGTAAGTTTTTTCTTTTATTAATCTCTGATTAATGATACTTAGGTTTTTAATACCCTGATACACACAAATAAGATTATTGTAAGAATTAATTCAGTCTCAGTCCGAATTAAAAAATTGTTATTCATAGTGCCTAAAGGCCCCCATATACGTTCAAAATGTTTGCGCAAATATTTAGTGTATGGCTTGAAATTACCTGACAACAAGTTTGCGCAAATTGTTTGATCGTGTATGGGGGCCCTTAACAATAAACTTGAGAAATTTTCGCATGTAATAAACAGGCTCCAAACAGCAATTTGGAGGGACCTTTATTATTAACAATGGAAGGGATCGTATATATAATATATTTATGTACATACTTCTGGTTCTATACTATAAAGGCATTGGAAATTAATTTATCAAGGATATTCATGATAGGAGTTACATGATTACAGGAAACAATAAAATAAAAATAAATAGGAAAGAACAAGTAAGGATGGAGGGCTGGAAGTGCAACACACAAGAGTAATGCGGGTTCTGCCTATATCCTATACATAAGGCAAACCTAAAAACTTCATCGCTAAGAGGGGGATGAATGTAAATAAAATCAATACTTACATAGACTTTCTTTTCTAAATAGGGTTGCTCAATTAAGGTTTACCAAATAGTACACTTGGTACTACTCTTGATTAGTGCTACTACTATACTAATCTTGTAGGTAACTAAAAATTACGTCATTTTCAGATATGGTTAAATATATATATTTCATACTAAATATTTGACATACGTTTTAATACGTCTATAATAAATCACAATTATCAGAGGTATTACCTATATCTCGTCCCTTCTATAATCGAACCTATTGAAAAGTAGGTACAATAAGTTTCCTATACTTGGTTTTTAGTCGGTTCTGATTTTATGGCCTTTATTTTGATTCTTTCCTGTCGAATCTGTTTACAACATATAAGCTTTTAAGAAGAGCCTTAACATTGAACTTTTTTTGGTAAGTATAAAAAAAAAAAAAAAAAAAAAAAAAAAAAAAAAAAAAAAAAAAAAAAAAAAAAAAA
>KZ651387.1:478859-501456 GCA_001010745.2 Gerris buenoi
TGTGGTGCATCGTGATGTTTACTTGAAGCAACAACAAGACATACTGATAACTGGAGAGAAGTACGGTGTATTTATAGTTGCTCTCTCCAGTTGTCAGTATGTCTTGCTGTTGCTTCAAGTTAACACCACGATGCACTAAACCCCAGAAGATGCTTCCTGTAGTGAAAGCAAAACGTCGGGCTTCATCCCCTTCGTGACGTAGATTTCACCGGAAAACCAAGCTGTCTATTAATATGCTGTTTGTTTAATTAATAGTGTATTCCATAAGGAAAATTCTCACTTAAATGCTGTACCCCAAATCTTTTAATAATTGTTATATAATAACACAATAACCATCAATTAACCATAACCATCAATAACCATAACCAGCAGATGGTTACACAATAATCACAATAACCACAATAACCATCAATAACCATAATAATACAATTATAACCAACAATTATTTATGCATTCATTTACATTACTCCTCAATATGTGTATGTCATTTAATGGTAATGTTAATGTATATTTAATGATTTTAAAATGTTTTTTTCTAGTAGTGATGCTATCTGTACCCTGAATAACTATTTTCTATATTAATGCGGATCCTATAAGGGTAGAAGGAAGGAGAAGAAGAAGACTGAACTAACTTAGTTTTTTTCTGTTTTTATTATTACAATCCAATAATCCTAGATAAAGTGCGGTACGCAACACGTGCGAAAACTGCATTTTGTTTTTGGTGATTTTAATACCCTCGCTATCCCTCGGGTTAAAACTCTACACTCGCATGAAAAATGCTATTTTCTGCACTAGTGCGGAAAATAGCACGTTATCGTGTAATGTACTATTTTTTTAATTTTTCCTTAACTCCGCTAGGTTCAAACAGCTAGTTACTTTTAATTTTGTCTCATTTATAACACCACCATGTATAACTAGTTATTATCGTATAATTGCTAATAATTAATTAGCAGTGTGATTTTTAGGGTTTTGTAGATACTTCTCAAAACCCTTATGCCGAGGGTGAAGTGTCCGTCCGTCCGCCGCTCTTCTGTTCATAGGGACCTGAACCGTGAAAGCTAAAGAGATGAAATTTGAAACACCGGTGTAACTTTTTGACCCAACCACTGGAAAAATACAGAGGAGGCTAACATTTAATGTGCGTATACGCAGAACGCAAGAATGTGCTTTTTGCAAAAAATTGTCCCCCCCCCCCTCCTCCCCTCTCGTTTCATTTCACATCCCTTGGTTTAAATTGAAATTATCTTTTATTAATATACATGGTTACATCCAAAATAAGAGCTCTTCTCAAGTAAACTTGCTAACTTTAGAAGATCGGTGGGGTCAATTCCACTTGTTTTCTTACTGACCTTATGTTCCCCTTAGGGATCAGTTCTTCCTACAGAAATTTCCACAAAACATAAAATATTGTCAGTAGTTTCTTCTGAAAATTTTTGTTAAAAATATTTTTTTTTAAAAAATGAAATTAGAATTTTAAAATCTATTTAGTAGGCCCGTTCTCCGTCCCATATAAAGCTGGTTAAACGTTTTTAACCCTATATCACCCGCAGAATTGAGCTTAACATTGTACCAAGAACCTCCAAAATCTATTCAGCCATTTGGACGTAATTGACGCACAGACAAACAGATATGAAATTTTCTAAACTTAACTTCGTTGTCAGGCCTACTTATTTAGTAGAAATACAACATTTGAGCCCAATCGGATAAATGTACAGACACAAAAATTATTAGTTTGTTATACATAGAGTTGTTTTTTGTTGTTAGAGTTTGTTATAGGTATATTTTTCCATTTTACCCCCCCCTTTTTTTTATACATATAAGTTCAAGTTGTACCAAGTAATGTGGTACAAAGTAAAGTGTACCAGTTGTACTTCTCCACTATTCAATCTTCCGTAATCTGAATGTAGAACCTTTCCTGAACCCTTCAAGCGAAGGTAAGCCTTTTCTTTTTTTTCCGGCGATCTTACTCACACAACTTCTTTCATTTTGTTTCATACTGTTCTCCTAAATCAGATAGTAATGGTCTTTTTTTTATTTAATTTCAGGGTGGTTGGTACTGGGCCGAATTTGCCATACTATCATCACCATCCATCTCTTCAACCACATTATCTATCAATTCTAACCTCATCTAGTTAATTTATTTTAAATTCAATATTATCATAAAATATACTCAGCCATAATTTAAACTTATTTGTAATATTGNAGAGCACTGTACTGGAAATACAGAGGCCCGGGTTCAAACCCCGGCGCAGGAGCTTGTTTTTCTCTGTCTGTTTCCCGTAGTTAATAATAATTATAATTTGATTTAAATTAAAATTTAATCTTTCTGTAGTATAAATACTACCAAAATCGTAAAAATGAATTTCTATTAGTAATTGTTAATCATGATATTTTAAATAATAGTCATAACAATCTTTGATTTTTCAGTAAGTGAGTTAGAATGACTCATGTTAGGTAATAAGCGCCTAGTTTGATAGTTAGGTATTAGTGTTAATTACTTTGACATTTGTACCCTGTACCCCTGTGTACCAAAATTTAAATTTCGAAAATTCATGTAGACGGTGACCTTGCCCTTGCTTCGAAGGTCATGTGTGCAAATTTTCACCGAAAATTTGCTAAATCTGTAGATTTGAATTAAGAACACACATATACACTTTGACTTTTCTACTATAAGTTGACATTTCCTTTTTACCCCTCCTCTCCTAAATGAAAATATGACAAAAACGTACATTAAAACAATTGCTTTTCTCTTAATGAGCATTTCAACGATTTCATCATAAGGGTATCAATTACTTTGATATTTGTACCCCGTACCCCTTTGTACCAACATTTTAACTTCATAATCTCATGTAGGCAAGGCAGCGACCTTCACCTTGTTTTGAAGGAAAAGTGTGTAATTATTCATCAAATTGGTACAAAACTGTAGAGTTGTATAAAAGGCACTCAAAGACAATTCTTTTTTTATATAAGATAGAGCTATTTTTTCCATTTTACCCCCCTCCTAAATAAAAATATGTAAAAACTGTATATAACAACAATTACTGTGCTTTTAAAGAGCTTTTTAACGGTTTGCATCATTAAGGGTATTCATTACTTCGACATTTGTACCCCGTACTCCTGTACCTGTACCAAAATCAAAATATCACAAAATTCTTTCTTAGCGGGGTGCCTATCATATGAACAGAGTATATCCTCAAAATTTCAAGTCTCTCGGTTAAGATGATTTTGCTGTGCTTTGATTCTATGTCAGTCTGTCAATCTAAAATGTCACTTTACATAATTGTATTAACAGTCTATTTACTTGATATAAAATTAAAAGAAAGCATTTCCCTACTTTACTAACTGCATTTAATTTTATTGTCCTTTATAAAAATATTTCATAAAAAAATTAAAAAAAAAAAAAAAAGTAAGTTCTTATGTTTATAATAGGATATGTTTTAGCCTATTGAAATGAGTAAGGCGTGTAGCTGTTTTCATTATAAAGAATTGAATCGGAGCCGGTTGTTGATTGAAGACATTTGTCAGCAGAGGTCCGCAGATCCGACTGCGGGGCTGTCGAGGTCAGAGCAACATAATAGGACCCTTGCTTCCTACCTTCACTTTCAGAACCAAGTTCTCAGGTTCTACTCACTACACACAGGTCCCAAACCTCAAGCTTCTCGGCACCGCATCAATAAGCCTACAGCCTTACACCAGAACAAACTAAACTACTTTGTACAACTTATACACCACATCACGACAACACATTCTCTCTTTCTCTTGTCACTGTATTTCTTTACACAAATCTTCTAATTTATAAGCGTCCGTGTAGGGAGCAACCACTTCCCTATAAAGGATAGCAAACCGTTCCACATGGAATTTTCCATTCCTAATCGTTTCAAGGTGTGTACAAATGATAACTATTATCCACTCATAATTTTCTTCCAAAAGATTTTTCAATCCGATCTACAGCGAAATTGCAAGGCAGGAACGATTATGGATAGAGTAAAAGGTCGAATTCTCACGTGGACAAAGCCGTTGATTTACAAGTTTCTTCCGAAATAATTATACGTTTCAGCAAAGGTTTTACAGTTGTATCGGAAGACTAGAAGAATTAATACGGATAGGATATGCTCAAATAAAACTATTGTGATTGTGTGGGTTCCAAACCGAATGAGAACATCTTTGGAAATTTTATGCGAATAAATATTGTCCGTAGTTGTGTGCTTGTGAATTATATCCTAAATTATAATAATTACACACCTGTATTTAATTTAATTTTCATTAAATAAAACGAATTAATAATAGCATTTAATTTAGGTTTGAATATCTAAATTTTATCGTTTTTTGGCAAAATGAAGCTCTAATAATACGAGTGGTTTTTGCTCTTGGATTCATTTAAAAGCAAGGCACAACCCTCGGCGTAGCTATTCGAACGCCTGAGAGTTAAGTCATGTTTCACACTACGTATCTATTCGAATGCCAGAGAGTTAAGTCATGTTTTACACTACGTATCTATTCGAATGCCACAGAGGTTAGACAAGTTTTACACTACGTATCTATTCGAATGCCACAGAGGTTAGACAAGTTTCACACTACGTATCTATTCGAATGCCAGAGATTTAAGTCATGTTTTACACTACGTATATATTCGAATGCCACAGAGGTTAGACAAGTTTCACACTACGTATCTATTCAAATGCAAGAGATTTAAGTCATGTTCCACACTACGTATCTATTCGAATTCCAGATATTTATAAGTCATGTTCTAAACTACGTATCTATTCGAATGCCACAGAGGTTAGACATGTTTCACACTACGTATCTATTCGAATGCCACAGAGGTTAGACATGTTTCATATACTACGTATCTATTCGAATGCTAGAGATTTAAGTCATGTTCCACACTACGTATCTATTCGAATGCCAGAGATTTAAGTCATGTTCTAAACTACGTATCTATTCGAATGCCACAGAGGTTAGACATTTTTCACAACGTATCTATTCGAATGCCACAGAGGTTAGACATGTTTCATACTAGGTTCCTATTCGAATGCTAGTGAGGTGTGACATGTTTGACATTAAAAGTAGGACAGCAAGTCCTCCATCCTGATATAAACTAATGCTCTGTTACTCGGTAAGAAAAAGATAATAGAATAATAAGAAATCTGATGGTGGGATTATTTTGTTATAGTTAGTAGGTATACACCTAATCAATAATAATAATAATTATCCTGATCCTTATGATATTTCTACCCATGAATGGATAGACAACATGGATAGACAATCTGTATATTTGATCATAATTAGTTTCACTTGATTGCCTTGGTCTGCATGATAATAGAAAACATAGCAACTGATTTCTAGCATGATCCCCGCACGGAGCACGTGACTTCGCCTAGTTAACTATAAAATATACGTACCTACCATCAGATTTCTTATTATTCTATTAAGCATACACCTAATCAATCGGCCATTACAGTCACAGCCATTGATAATTATTATTATTTATTAGGTACATACACCTAATCATTTAGCCATTTACAGTATAGCCATGAAATTCCTGAGCGATATCATTGCTAACTTAATTAGTTATATTTTTAGTTTAATTTGTAATAATAGCATTCTGTTTCAAAAAGTTAACTTGGTAAGTATATTATGGGAGTATTTAAAAATTTGTTAGGAATCAGAAGAGTTAACATTTTTTCACGATTTTCAATGAATTATTTTCCCGTGTACTTTATTAAACTGATAGAGTTCTCTACTTGTGCATGTGATATTTTTTAGTTTTCACAATGTTTATACTAGATTCCACAACATTATAATTATAAAAACTAATATTATTCCAATTTTTAGATAAAATCAGACAAATATGGTAACTCCAAAACGACATTCTTTTTAAAACTTCTTTTGCGCATTATTGTTGTTCTTTTTTACCATATTTTAAAGAAATAAATATGTTTTGTTTTTTATTTTTCTTGTGGATAATTATATAGCTGAGGGTTGGAAGATATTTGAATAGGGAATCTAGACTAGGGATTGGTATTATAGTGACCAGTAGTCCGGAGAAGTTTATATTGTGGAATATTAAGGCCTCTAGAAAGAGAGATAAGGCAATTGTGAGCAACGGGGAAATTTGACCCCCTTGCAAAGCCGCCTTCCTATCGGGCCCCGAATCAGGGCCGCCTTTCTTAGGGGCCCACGCTTTTTCCACACAAACCAACCCTCCAAATGGCGCTATCTATAAATCTTTACACACACACAATATATATATATATATATATTACTTTGACATTTGTACCCATTATTTATGCATTCATTTACATTACTCCTCAATATGTGTATGTCATTTAATGGTAATGTTAATGTATATTTAATGATTTTAAAATGTTTTTTTCTAGTAGTGATGCTATCTGTACCCTGAATAACTATTTTCTATATTAATGCGGATCCTATAAGGGTAGAAGGAAGGAGAAGAAGAAGACTGAACTAACTTAGTTTTTTTCTGTTTTTATTATTACAATCCAATAATCCTAGATAAAGTGCGGTACGCAACACGTGCGAAAACTGCATTTTGTTTTTGGTGATTTTAATACCCTCGCTATCCCTCGGGTTAAAACTCTACACTCGCATGAAAAATGCTATTTTCTGCACTNCTCTGTGTGTGTTTTTGTGCGTCATTTGGCTGTTGAGAATGTTCTTTTATAAATAAGAACAATATATTATTTAAAATGTTAAATATGTCTATAGAGGGCAGGTTGATTATCGCAGTGTTAGAAGGTCTTTAAGAATAATGAGGTAACAATTTCTTGTATTGGATGAATGGGTCTCGCTTTATCCGCATATTCATTGATATGATATGGTGTAAAAATA
This sequence comes from Gerris buenoi, assembly GCA_001010745.2. Taxonomy (NCBI): domain Eukaryota; kingdom Metazoa; phylum Arthropoda; class Insecta; order Hemiptera; family Gerridae; genus Gerris; species Gerris buenoi. The sequence continues at coordinate 485,712 of KZ651387.1, forward strand.
AAAAATAAAAACCAACCCAGAAAAAACATAGTTTATATTATGAATCCTTTATGTAATTTTGATATTATCATTGGATAAAATGTTTGCAAGGAGTCTATGTGAGCTCGTTAGAGAGTCAAAGACTTTAACGACAGCCAGCCACACAGTAACAAACCAAAACCAAACTATTAATACACCTTTAAAAATTAGCTTACCTGAAACACCTATGAATTTGATTTTGGTTAATTGTTGTATTTTAAGCGATTAAACCTAAGACTTTGTTGTGACACTGTTTTGATGTTTGGAGAGCCGGTTGCATTTCGGTGTTAAAGAATGTATGGACAGCGTCCAGTCGAATCGTGCAAGGCCTCGTAATTACCAAGTGTTAAATTTAGAACTGCGAGAGAAGCGTTGTGCAAAGACCCCACTATAGAAACGAAATATATAGCTAATTTTCAAGAGACTCAAGAGTGTAAATGAGGATGTGGAAAAAAAGAAATATTTCCAAGAAAGGTTTTAATAGTGCCATGAGGGCGGCAGGGGAGAGAATGGAGTTCAAGAACAAATAGAGAACTGGAGCCAACGACACAACAGGCCGGATCCAGTGGCATAAAGAGGGCTCAGACAAAGTGGGCGGGCCAACTTCAAAGGACACACGTGAATAAGGGGGTTCTGGCGGAGCGAGCAAAGTACTTGTGGGTAGGACCGGGAAGATGTCGAGAAGGATTCATGTTCCTTCCAGATTCTGTCGAGGCCGGGTTCCGTGTGTGTATGATGGCTCGTCCCTGCAAGAGATGACAAGTGCCTCGGAGCACCCAGTACAGTAGAGCCTTTCAATGGAGACCAAACTCCGTCGCTCCGGTTTTGAAGACCTCCACATCACGTTTGCCTCAAGACTAAGACTATGCCGCCCAAATAATACTCTCTTAAGACCTTATAACTACATGCATAGTGAGTAAACATCCTATACCGAAGACCACATTCATATATCTCTACCAACGCTTTATTTCTTAGAATCTTTAGTATAGTCGACACAGTTTTTTTTTTGGTCCGATTCAGTGTTTTTAATCTTTTTTTTTTTTATTCTATTACCCGTTTTTTTATATAATAAGAGGTGATTTACGGAAAATTAAAAGAAATAAATGATTAAAAATCGAGAAAGGAAAATGTTGCGTTGTTAGAAATCAGAGGAAAATTAAAAAAAAAAATTGAAAGGAAACCGGGTCTGTTGGCTAAAGGGTTAGGTCCTTATCGATTCGACCGACCCCTCCCGGCCCTTCCTTTTGGAAAAAAGAGCGAAATAAGAAAAGAGCTAAAAAGGAAGGAATTCTCGGAGCTTGTATAACATGTCGGACGATCATTTTTTTGCGGGGAGTCGGAGCGGGTAGTTGGCCGGGACAGGGGATAACGAAGTGCCCCGGTCACGCGGTAATAACGTTTGATTGTCGGTCAATTTCAATTTGGGGGAGAGCGGCGGTGCCTCGAGTCCGAGTGTGGCTGTGACAAGGAAACGAGGTCCCGGCAGGGTTAATGGGCCGTGAACTCTACGGCCAGAATCCCCGAACACTAAACACTCTTCCTCGGACCCCAAGTCCCGCCACCGACGCTTTAAACAATAGTCTCTATACACTGTTTCTCTTGGGACTCAATCGATACAGTCCACCAGCCGACGGCAAATCCTCCGTCCGCCTACACTCGACCAGAACGGAGACCGAGCCCTACTACCTTCTATTTGCTAAGCGAGACCTCTCGGTATCTACGTCTTATCACTGCGTGTTATCGACCAGTAAGGACACCCGCCGCCTTACGCTTCTATTTCTCTTCTACATTCTGTCAACCGAGTCGACAAAACATCCGTCTAACCGAGTTACCTATTAATTCCCACTTGAGGTCCTTTTCCGACCTAGTGCAGTAATACTTCACCGTTTTAGGATAAAGAAACTTCAGACCGAGAGAAGTAAATTATACTGGGAGAACACAAAAGAGGCGATTACACAGTTAATTACTTGGTAAATGACGTAGGAAACAACTTTACACGTGAAAAATGCTAAACAACTTCACGTGCACTAATATGCTCAACAAAAACCGTCTCGGAAAAGCACAAAAAAAACTTAGCCTTTACCACAGAAAAAATCATAAATAAATAGTGCAATATATATATGTTTGTAAATTTTGTTGTATTTGTTGTAAATATATATATGTTGTAAATTTTCACGTTCTTCAATAGCTGTTCCATAAACAGTCGACAGAGACATTGAGTATGCAAGTATTATTTTTAAAAATCCTACTAAGTTAAATATATGAAAACATTATTGGGACCAAATATATATATCAGTATGTCCCAGTATCGACTTGACAATACGTGAAGTGACCAAAAAATTTCATTTTTCGACAAAAAGTCATTCTTGATCATTCCTCCTGCATGTCTTCAAATGAAGATTTATCGTATTTACAATGTTTTACCATGTAACCTGTTTCCAAAAATTGAGATTTTTTAAAATCGCACAAGAGGGAACTGGCCTATATTTTAATTTTATGAAAAAAAGTCATTCTTNCCTTCATCCTAATCCCCACCTTTCCCTTTTTCTTCTCCCTTACTATTTAAATTCATGTCATTGTTATAAACCAACTTTAATTATTATTTCTTTATTTTTTTTGTTATATGATAATTTGTGAAAACCTGTCATTCTTTTTATTGTTGAATCCCTTTCTTTTAAATACAGTCCAAAGATTAGATTTTATATTATATTAATATAAATTTATCAATCAGTTTACATTAACAATTAAAGTACTTTTTCCAATTGGTCACGGGCCAGGATTTGGAGTTCTGTTTAAGTTTGTTGTCATAACATATACATGAAATGACAGGCAATTCGACAGAGAAGTTATTTTATTTTGTAGTATCACTTGTATTTATAAATTGATTCAGTTGCATTCTGAACTAATTGTGTGAACATTAAATCTTTATTATAAATTACATACGTTTTAAACAACATACAATTAAACTATTACAAAAAAAAAATAAAAAAATAATAAAAAAATAAAATAAAAAATGTATTAAACTATTTAAAAAAGGTCATGGGTCCAGACACAGGCAAATAAGATAGTAACTATGGAATCAAGCAATTTAAGGGAACAGAATTCAGCAATTGGAAACATAGTAGAATCTGTGCTTGAAGAAAATGAAGTTAATAATATGACAACTGAAGAACCTCCAATCGAAAGAACACCAGAATGGAATAAAAATAACGATAACTTTAAATATTTAATAATTAGATTTATAGCAGAAAGTCAACTGGAATTAATTAAAGAAAAGGGGACTGCTGAAATCCTAGACACATTACTAGCCATTTATGAAAGAACAGGAACGGTGTTGCTAGTCAACTATATATTAGGAAGAAATTACCAACTTTAAAATATGATGACAGTTCTGAGTTGTCATCACACTTCATGAAATTTGATGAGATAATTAGACAACCGAAGTCAGCTGGAGCTCATGTTGAAGAATTAGATGTTATATGCCATTTACTCTTGACTCTTTCTAAATCATACAACAACGTTGTGACGGCAGTAGAAACTCTAAGTCCAAATGAGTTACCTAAATCTTGAATTTGTAAAAGGTAGTTTATTGTATGAAAAATTGATAAAGAGAAATATGTTAGATCCAAATGCAGAAAGACGAGAAGGTGTCAATGGAGCAGCCTTTAATATCAAAAATACATTTTCAGTGAAGTGTTTTCGATGTGGTCGATCTTGACATAAGATAGCCGAGTGTAAATTTAATCCCAAATTTAATAAACCACACAATATAAATATAGAAGTTATTGACGTAGTGCTCAGTTAAATACTAAAAGTGAACTTGAAGAGAACTCGACAAGTTTCCTCGCCCTAAATACAGATAATAACAACATAATATGGTATTTTGATTCCGGTGCTTCACATCACTTAGTTAATAATATGAAATGGTTTACAACTGTGTCTGAATTAAAAACGCCAATTGTGATATAAGTAGCAAAGAATGGTGAGACATTGACTGTTAAGAAAATAGGAAACATTAATGTAACTAGTGAAGTTAATGGACGTAAAGTTAAAATTGATATCAATGATGTTTATATGTTCCTAATTTAAAAAGTATCCCTACCGTCGATACTTGCTTGATCTGGGGGTCACTGGACAGGAGTCCGCTAGAACTTTATTTATTTTTTTTTTTTATGAAACTTTTTTTCCGTGTGTCCCTTTTTTTGTTAATATAGTCTTCTTTGGTGTGGGTCGTGGGGGGGTAAATTGAATATTATAAATCAAATTGGCTATATTTCGCCCTCTCCGGGGCATAATCATGCCTTGTATGTTTGTAATTTATGGTAGGTTTTATGTCCACCATTTTCTGGTATCGTCGTTGTATTTTGCGAATTTTCCACTTAATACTTCCAGAAACTGTTCAATAACAATAACATTTTACATATTTAACTTTTAAACAACAACTTAACATGATTATATATTCAGACAATTATTAAAACATTTATTAAAACAACAATTATTAAAACTAAAAAGGACTAGCGTAATTACAATTCGGTATACCGAATTGTAATTACATGTACATCTGGGATCTTACAGTTGAGTCTGAATGTCCACTATAATGGACATTTCATATCTCAGCAACGGGTGGTCCAAAAATTGAGTCATCTAGGGGTCAATAGGAATTGACCCTCTAAAAGAAAAATTATATTATAACAGAAAAAAATCGGGTGCGAAAGCGTTAATTGTAACATGATAAAGATAGTATTTTCCTAAATATATACTCCTAATAACAATGTAGGCTTAGTATCAGCTGAAATAGCGTAAAAAGTGATTTTTAAGCATGTCATTTTCAAAAGAACTTTCCCCTGACCCCCCGCAAGGGGGGCCCCGCCATATCTTACAGCNGTTCCTAATTTAAAAAGTAAGGTAGCTGTAGCGTACACAAAAATTATTTTCTGGGGTTGGGATCGGGAAGGGGGGGGGGGGTCTTAAGTGACTACATGCAGGTTTAACATACCCTATAATTTATCAATGCTGGATTCCCTCGCTTTACTTATGTGCTATGTAATTATATTTATCGCCCACCACATGTAAACATTCCTATCCTAAACGGATGGTGAAGTTCTATTTTACAGCCCTAGGGCCTGTAAAAATAGAGCATGCATTTTTACAGGCCACTAGTTCGAGAAGCGGTCACGGCGTGGAGGAAGCCCTAGTAGTTATAAGCGTCAGCTGTTCAATTTGTAACAATTTATATTTGTATAACTGCTGTTTGTTTTGGTACAGATGTAACCTTAATATGCATTTATGGTTTTGAAGATAACGGCAAATTAGAAGTGAAAAATTGTATTTTGTTATATTGTCTTATTGGTGGGGGTGGGGCGATAAAATAGTGTTCGCACCACGAGCAGTAAGCGCCGCATGACAGCCCTCGGGCGTTAAACGCACTCGTGCTTTCAAACTTCGCCCTCGGCTGTAATAACACCCTTGCTGCTCAAGGTACGTAAATAGCTCTTCACGCAGCTACTTGTGCCCAAGCAAAATTCTCTAAAGAAAAAAAAAATAACCTACGCTATTGTGTCACAGAAGATTGGGACATATTTATGTGTCGTGATCATTTAATAAAATAATCTGAGAATAAAATGGTGACAGGATTATATGTGAATCCTAATGAAGAGTTAGATTTCTATGAAAACTGTGTCATTGGTAAACAGACAAAACTTCCATTTAAAGGACATGAACGTAGAAGTACGAGACCATTAGAGATAGTTCATACGGATATATGTGGTCCTATAACTCCTTTAACATGGAATGGCAGAGGTTATTTAATGAGGTTATTTTATAACATTATATATTTACAGACGACTGGTCCAGATTCTCAGCGGATTATTTTATTAAGAAAAGAACAGATACACTTGAATCACTTAAAGAATATAAAGCTACGGTAACAGCTCAATTTGGATGCAAAATAGCCAGACTTCGTTAGACAATCCAAGTAAATAACATAGCTCAAGAATTTAAAGATTTTTGTAGAGGAAAGGGAATTCAATTACAGTATACAGTACCTTACACTCCACAACAAAATGGTAGCAGAGAGGCTAAATTGAACAATCTTAGAAAGCAAGAACCATGAACTTGGAAGCAAATCTAGAAAAAGAAATGTGGGGTGAAGCAATTTTAACAGCAAACTATATAATGAATATAAGTACTACAAGAATTCTAAATGATTAAACTCCTGCTGAACTGTGGTTTGGTAAGAAACCCAATATGGATAAATTTAGAGTATTTGGTAGTATAGCATATGTATACATACGAAAATATAAGATCTAAATCAATCAAATATCTCTTAATTAGATACTCCAATGACTCATACAGACTTTGGGATCCATCGACTAGAAAAACTATTTGTGCTAAAAATGTAGTGTTGGATGGAAATTTCGAATCAAATAAGTTAAAGAGAATATTCCATCGGTAGAAAATAATGAATTAAAAAGTGATGATAATGTGAATGAGACAGAAGAACCATCTGGAGTAGATAAAAACCCTGAAAAATCTGATAGTGAAAGTGACACCAATCAAAACAATCATGAAGTAAGGAGGGGATCGACAATAAGGCGAAGACCAATGTGACAGAAAGATTATGAAATATACGGAATGACACTGAATGTAGAAGATTACTTACCAACGTGCATAGAAGAAACTAAGAATCGTCCTGATACAGAAATATATCCTGATACAGAAACTGCAGTCAATGGAGAAGAATAATGTGTGGACTCTAGTTGAACCACCAAAAGGCATAAATGTTATAGACAGTAACTGGGTGTTTGCTGTGATAAGATATAAGAATATATCTAAAATGTGATAAGATATAAGGCTAGAGGTTTCCTTCAAAGAAAAGGAATTGATTTTTGAAGAAACTTATTCTCCAGTTGTAAAAGCTACTACCTGTGGGTGTGTGTAATCTTAGAATCTAAAATTGGAACACTAATAAAATTCATCTTTCAGATTCGAGTCTGTAAACCCACTAACTTTATTTGACATAACTAAACAATAAGGCAAAAAAAACAAAACAACATGTTAACTCGAAATTATCCTAAACTAGTATCCACATCACAACCTACTATAAGAATATAAGAATATCACTTTCAATGAGCAATCAGAAAGACATGTTGTTACACCAAATGGATGTGAAGACAGCCTTTCTGAATGCCTTCACAACCTACTATAAGAATATCACTTTCAATGAGCAATCAGAAAGACATGTTGTTACACCAAATGGATGTGAAGACAGCCTTTCTGAATGCCTTCACAACCTACTATAAGAATATCACTTTCAATGAGCAATCAGAAAGACATGTTGTTACACCAAATGGATGTGAAGACAGCCTTTCTGAATGCCTTCACAACCTACTATAAGAATATTATAAACTATTAAACTATTTACCAAAAATGTGAAAAGAACAATCAAGAAGAAAAGTTAGAAAGGAACATTCGAGAAGAAAGATTGAAAAGTAAACAAAAAATAAATTTAAAGGCAAGAAAAGAGTGATGTATGTAAAACGTATAATTTAGTAAAATTAAAAATAGTAAAACTTACCAGGTGTGGAAATATAGATTGAAACTGCCGCCTCTAAAAGAAGAATTACGGGACGTATTAACAAATCCTCCACCAGCTCTATATGGCTTCTGAATAGAAATTAAGCGATAAAGACGAAAGGCAAAAGTAACAATCAGTCTAATGTTGGAAGATAATCAAATATACCATAAAGGAATGTAAAGTTCGCTATAGAAGTATGGGTAACTCGATAAAATATCACCAAAGTCATCTAATAAAGTACATTTGGTAAAATGATCGGGTCTCTTAAAATTTATGGAAGAAGGAAGTACGGAGGAGTATATAATAATTACGGCCGATTTAATACATTTGTTATCTATCCTAGGAGACGATCTGGAGGAGTATCTTCAAGAAGCGTTTATTTAAAACAAACTTTTTTTGTTTATTTAAAGAAACTATTTAAAAGTGGTTAAAGAAAAATTACTTTAGGACTGCAAAAGAAGAAATAAATTAGTCCAGGCTCCTTCTGGTAAATATAAAATACGTGGCCGAGTTTTTCATCTTTGTTAGAGTAAAATGAGATAAAAAATGAGATAAAATGAGATAATTTAAGACGTAATTTCTTTCTTCGATAAAATCAACAAAAAGGAAATATAGCTTTAGCTGATGATAAATCTGAAGCTGTCAAAAATATGGAAAAGTTCTTCAACCTAACAACAAATAATGTTTATTCTGCAGATTAGTACATCGACTCAGGCGCAAGTGCATACTTGACAAACAGTTTTTTCAAAGATTTTATCAATGTAAAATACAGGTTGAGATGGCAGAAGTAGGAAAATTGTCTGCACTGGATCGCGAGATGGTCAGTTACAATTTCTTCTTAAAAATTGTGAAATTAAGTTTTTGTTACCAACAATGTTCTGTGTGTTCCCGAAATGGGAACAAACTTACTATCTGTGCCGAAGCTGTCAGCTTAGTTTTAATGTAAAAAAAAAAAAAAAAAAAAAAAAAAAAAAAAAAAAAAAAAATGATTTAATGCATGTGACATTGCATTAGTATTATGCAGAGTGGGTAATCAGCTTGTGGTTTTTTGCATTTGGTCCTCATGGTCCTAAAGGACTGATGAGGCTGAGCTTCATCAGTGATAAGAACGAAAATGATAGATTTTAAAATTATAAGAATACAATAAATTATTCACTCTTCTTATACGTTCTACTCTACAGTCCTCGTAAGAAAACCTCTTCAATTAGTAATAAAGTTTGTTCGAAAGGTTAAAGATAAAAAAGAAATAAATAAATTAGTTTCCGCATAAACACACCTTGGAACCTAGGAGTAAAAAATGCTCCTTCTCCTACGCAAATATCCTCTCATCTTTTCTTATACAACCGGCATTTAAGGTACAGTTTTATTTATATACATACAAACATTAGAAAAAAGTTAGAGACATTAGAAAAAAGTTAAATAGATTATAGTTATTTTTAATAACGAGCAATTATGCCAACGAGCGATATTAGCAGGTTCAAATGAAAACGTAAAAAGGGGGTCTTATATTGATGTGTCAATATTGAATCACTTATATTGATGTGTATATTGAATTCTGTAAGCAAGTCAGGTGTACCAAATCATAGGTTATAGCTTTGAAATAGGGTGCAGTGGTCATATAAATGAGACATTTAAATTTCACTAATAAATTCATTAGTCAATGCAACGAAACTTATTAATAGTCAAGATATCTACTTATTTTATTTAAGTTAGAAAACCGCCTTCGGAGGAAGGAATATTGCTTCCAAGAATAATTTTTAAATTTGAAGTTGGAAATTATGTGTAGACAGTTCCCCCTGAAATTAGCTTGCTCGATGAATATAAATCCCAGAATAAAAAGTTATCTTTTGTTGGTGTGGATCTCAGAGAACCGAGTATTATATTTAATGAAATGGCCTTCTCAATTAACCAATACGATAGTAATAGTATATAATAGTAATGATAAAGCCAATGCTTGTATAAGTATGTGAAGTGGAAATTTTGAAGAAAAAATCGGATGGATTGATTGACAAGTAACACTTATAAGCTGATAAGGTATGTGTAATTAACAACTCTTGTTAGAGAGCTACATTCACCTACGGCATAAACGGTTTGGACATCAAGATAAAAATTTAGTTAAGGGTATCTTGAAGAATGACTTGATATGCGTTTCTGCTTTAACATCTTGTGACCGTTTGACATGTTGGACGTATGAATCGTGTCTACGAGGCAAGGTGACACGAATGCCATTTCCAAATTCAAACAGTTCTACTACATTTGTAATGAAACTGGCACACAACGACCTATGTAAACACTTCCACAATAATATTTAATGTTTATACAAAGTTAATTAAAATATATATATATATATATATTTTACACAATATTGACATTCAAATCAGCCTTAGCTGTGGTGACAACACTTAAACTAGGTAAGAAAAAATATTTCCTAACTTTAATTGACGATTTACGTGGATATTGCATGGTATGTTTTCTAAATTCAAAAAATAAACTTTAGATAAATAGAGAATAACGTATTAATTTAGTCAAAACAAGTTTGAAAGGAAACCACAAACTCTTGCGACGGTGGTGGAGAATAACCTGGAAATTATTTAAAATTTCTTTTTTACATCTCAAGGCATATTTAATCGAATTTCAGGTCTATATTCCTCACAGCCAAAAGGAGTGGCGGATAGGAAAAATCTATGTGTTTTGGAAATGACAAATAAGTAATAAAGTGTATGCTTGATGATACTAATCTTCCAAATAAGAACATATTGGGGAGAAGAACTCATGCCAACTTATAATTCTTGATCTACTGGTAAAATAGTTTCACAACTGTGCAACAGTAAAAGGCTGTCTGTAAGTTTGTGAGTCGGGAGTGAAGTGTTTATGCACGTCCACATGGGACACGAACCAAGTTAGACGGCAAGGCTAAACGATTCATTTTTGTCCGATTTAAGGAAGGTTCAAAAGCCTACGGTTATTAGACAAAAGTATTGATAGGATCCATATTAGTACGAAGTAGGGATATGGAATTTTTATGAAACGAGTCATAAAAATTCCAGGGTCAATTTCGAGGGAAATAAAAACTAATACCTAGGTAAATAATGAGTTAAAAACTGTTGATTACCAACATAATTATGAGACGTTATTTTTGAGACTGAAAATGAAAATAAATTTGTAAACAAAACAACATGTGTTTATGAATCATTTTTTGGTAAATAATTTATTAAAAGAAAAAAAAAACTAAATCTGAAGGTATTCAAACCGAAAATGAAACTGTAACACCAGGAATTCGGAAATCGCAAAAGGAATAGCAGCATCGCGGTTTTGCTCTGATGAAAATAAAGTACAGATTTAGCTGAGAAGTATAGAAGAAGCCTTATAAAGAGAACAGATTCAGCTAAGTGGATTAAAGCCGTGGACAAGGAATAGCTGCCATCAAGTTTAATTAGACGTGGGAGTTTAAATCTAATTTTGTAATTAGTGTACTCTGGGTGTTCAAATTTAAAACGGGTGAGAAGGGAAGCCCGAGTAACTATAAAGCAAGAATGGTAGCTCGAGGTTTTTCCCAAAAATTTGGTCCAGACTATGATGAGTATTTGTACCAGTTGCTAGGCAGACCTCTTAGCGTTTATTTCTGGCATCAGCTTCTAAGTAAAGATTAAAGGTATCACATATTTATTTTAAAACTGCTTTTTTTAAACGGAATGTACTGGAAGGTATATACAGGGTGGGCAAAAAAACCGAAATTTTTTTGAACGCTTATTATAGCTCAGCTTCTGCAAAGGATAGAGATGTGGGTTTTGCGGGGTCTGAAAATTACTTTCTTCTACATACTTTGAATTTCATATCTATAACTTAACAAACTATTGGGTAAAAGGTATGCAATGACGGTTTTAATTAGGGTCTTAAAAAAAGTCGCTGTCCGAGTAGTATGTCCTCCCAGTTCATTTACGACAGCCTGCACTTTATACCTCTCCAGTGGTATAAGGCCCAAGCAATATTTGATTGACGCATATCCCAGGCACGAAGAATCTCTTTAGAAGTTCATCAAGGTCCTTTATCCCGCCTCCTACGTACACTCTTTGTTCTTACCAGCCCCAGGCAGAGTGCTCAATTGGATTTAGTTCTGGGATGTTAGGCGGCCACTCGTCTGGCCAAATGAAGTCTGGTCAATCTCTTGCAAGTATTGAAATGTTTGTAAGGAGGGATGGGACGGAGTACTTATTTTACATAAACGTGTAATTTTGCATTTATTACATCTTCAATTTTAGGCAACATTGAAGTTAACACATCTGCTGAGAGACTCTTCCCCCTTACCTACAACCCCNTTCCCATTTACCTACAAAGAACTTTCCCCCCTCTACCATATGATTATTTATTCTATCAAAACTATAATACCAAACAACGATTACTACCCGGACAGCGACTTTTTTTATGATTGCATGGCATTCATCCAAGAGTTTTTGGAACGAAGTTCCCTATGGCACGTTCTGAAGCACGGGTGTGAATCCGAAAAATACGACCAAAATCACCGTCACAAAATAACCTTGACGCAAAATCATCGACGTGTTCCTTGTCTTGTTTGTTTATTTTGTTATATATCAAAATGTCACTTCGTTTTGTAAATATGAAAAATGTAATCACGGTTTTTGTTAAAAGTTAAATTGATCTTATTTCAATGTATTAAGTATATTATTATAATACTGCGTACTTAATCCAGGAAAAAATCAAAGTTCATCTATTAAATGAGGAACCGGCACCTTCATGAAGTGATAAAGATCGCCAAATTTGTTAAAGTGGACCTAAAAAATTCTTAAACGTGGAGGTTTAAAATAAAGAAAACAACGATTTACCGATATCTTACGTTCTAATCTAATGATTTTACTACAACTTCTTACACATCGTCTAAAGTACAGTTGAAACAGGCATGTAAAATTTCAACCTGATACAAACAGACGTTTTTGAGTAGGGAAGAGATATATTTTGTAATATTTTTAATTAGTAGGCCGGGAGGTGTAAAACGGTCCAATTTCCATTCAACTACAAATATTCTCTTTAACTGTAAACTCATCATGATTTTTTTTTAATTTTTTATATTCAATACATATATATTTTAGGACGCTTGCTTTAATGATACAAATAATGCTTTTCTTTTAATTTTTCCCTAACTCCGCTAGGTACAAACAGTTATCAACTTATAATTTTGTATCTTTTCTAAATCCGCCATGTACAAGTCGTTAGCAACGCATACGTACTTAGCATTGTGATTTTATAATGTGTATTTAATGTAAAGCGTAAGGAACTTTGTTCCTACCGGTTGTCCCGCGTCACTACACGTATTCTTTTAAGTCATAGATATGATATTGAAAGTAGAAGAATGTAGTTTTCAGACCCCATACACCCCATATATTTTTCTATTACAGTAGCTGAGCTATAAGTGTTCAAAAAAGTGCGGTTTTTTTTTTACCCACCCTGTATATGCATATGCTTCAACTCATTAGATACGAAGTAGACGATAATTATAACGGTATACGTTGGTATGCAAGTTGAAGGGACTTTATGGACTAAAGCTGGCTGCGATTATTTCGAACTAATCGATAAACAATTTTCTAGAAGAACTTAGATTCAGTAGTAGTGACTATAATGTGTTTACAAGCGGGAAAATGTTCAAAAGGAAATCAAAGTTCTTATATACATGCGAATGAAATGCTTGTGGCAAGGAAAATAAGCAACTTATTCAGTAGGTAGAAGGTAGTTTGATTTTGTTGTTTGAAATATGTCTAGGGAATCTAAGATACTACTTGGGAATTTAAATGGACTATCGTAAAATTTAAGTTTGACGGAAAATTGACATTGAAAAAATAATTATGAAATTCAGGTTGGATAATGCAAAAGGACCAACAGTTAAATTAAGAATTTAATAAGCTTTCAAATTTTTCCACAAGTCTAGAAGTCAACATTTATGACAAGAGAACTAGACCGAGAAATAACGCTTATAATTATAATTCGGGACTAGGTATCGTTATCGACAGAGGAATTATTCTTCAGTGTAGCTTAGTTGGCATGAGCGACTGTACTGTAAATATAGGAGGCCAGTGGTTCGAATCCCGGCTGCGAAGCCTATTTTTCTCTGTCCCCGGTAAGTAGTAATTATAATTTGATTTAAATTAAAATTTAAACTTTTCGTAGTATGAATACTACCAAAAACTTAAAAATTGAATTTCTAATTGATTGTACTAGGTACAGGTACTAATTGGGTAATTTATAATTACAAGCTTTTTCCTCGGTCTAGTTTTATTGTCATAAATGTTGACTTCTAGACTTGTGAAAAAATTTGAAAGCTTAATTTGGGACTAGGCATCGTTATCGACAGAATTCGTCAACTTAGATGAATTAAGTGGCAAAATAAGACTTTACAAAATCGATTCAACAAGCTACACGTGATTGTTACAAATAAATTCAAATTTATTTAACATAATAATTCAGAGGGGGGTCGGCAAAATACTCAATCTAAAAAGGGAGTCGCAGTGTCTAAAAGGTTGAGAACCCCTGCTCTAAACCTATCTATTTCAAAAATTGTATCTGTTCGAAGTGTTCGCAACTGCGTATTGTTTGAGAAATTAACCATTTTTCTCTTTACCTACTGAAGTGAATCACAGCCTGAAAGCTCTTAGCAAAACTTGTTGGTGTAAGAGCGCCGGGGGCTCCTCCCAATTCTGGGACAATATATAGCTATGGAAATAGGATGTAGGATTCATCAAGTATTTACAGATTATAGTTAAATGAATTATGAGGGTCAATGAATCATTTTCAATAGTTTTCAAAAGATTTTGATAACTGCTATTAAAAAAGGTTTACTTCTTATCAACTCACAAACGGCACTATCTACATACAGTAGGACCCCGTCAATCCAGACACGCAGAAAAAAGGAGCCCTCGGTAATCCGGACGGTTCTACATGGAGACTGACAGGTAACGATGATCGCTTCTTACGAATATTCTCGCTGCACAATGACAACTAGTTAATACGTAAATTTAAACGGCGTGTTCATTTTAGCTACATGTTGAAAACTGATAGATACTTAATATGCAATTACATATCACATTAATTCTGTACATCTAATTTATCCATTTACGTTATTACATCATATTTACTACAACTTATTACATCATATTTTTTACTTACTTACTTACTTGGTCGCCCACTTATACCTCTAAGGGTGTCGGGGTTTGCAGAGAGCATGCCACAGTCTTCTGTCTGCGGCCTTTCTTTTTGCCTCATTCCAGGATATGCCTATTGAAGTCCAACATGCAAGAAGAAGTCCAAACATGCTATAGAAACCTTATTGAGGGGGTCAGTGCCAAAGTTGGCCAAGTCCATTTTTTGAAAAAAAAAAATGAGATAAAGATATATCCTGAAAGTTTATACTGTATATTTTAATAGGGTTTGAGTGTTATAATTGTTAGTACCATGGGGAACCCACAGAATGCAGTAGTTTCAATGAGCGCTGAAGAGTTTCTATTTGAACCAAGTCACAGTAGCTTCCATTTCAAATGTCATAAATTGGATTTTTAGAAGGTTTCAACCTTATATCTGTAAATAAACTATATTTGTTTATGAACAAAACTATAGAATAATCGAATTCATTAAACTTTATAATGCAATAGTAATTAGCATTGAGTAAATTCACAGAATTTCTATTTGAACTAAGTCACAGTAGTCTCCATTTTAAATGTCATAAATTGGATTTTTTTAAGGTATGAACCTAAAATCTGTAAATAAAATATATTTATTAATGAACTAAACTATAGAATGATCGAATTAATTAAACTTTATAATGCAATAGTAAAATAAATAAATAAATAATTTTATTCCTCACAGTAATATAAGTACAAAAAATACGCTTTTATGCATATGTAATAAAGGCCCTATAATAACATAAAGGCTAAGTTAGATGATACTACTTACTCGAAGAACTTGTGAAAATTACTCATAGTGAATAAATTTTGAAAGTACAAAAAGTAATCTCTGAGAATGATCTCTGTAATAAGTTGGAAACCAAGGGATTCACACAATCTCATACAGTGGATTCCTTAGTAAGATCTAGATTAATCCATGTCTAGTTGCTAATAACTCACATCATGAGCAACTCCCTTGAGAATG